>OZ010574.1:12977104-13137104 GCA_963932145.1 Acanthosepion lycidas | reverse complement strand
AAACAAGCAGTGTTGAATACTATTAGTGTTGAATATTATTAGTGTTGAATATTATTAGTGTTGAATATTATTAGTACTGAATGCTAATAATCGGCGGTCTAGAATGAAACTAAATGACACTTCTATTGACGTATGTGTTAACGCATACCTGCATGGAATGTTTATAATATCAATGAGAAAGTAGCCTACCTAGGGCAATGGTGTTTTCCTCTTTTTAAAGTATTCTGCATGCACTTATCCCAGTACCCCTTCCAGTTTTCAGAAACAGTCTCTATTCCGGCATTCGCTTATTAACCGTTTCAACGTGTTCTACTTAAATTTGCCTACAACGTTTTCACAACAATTTTAAATTTGAGAAAAGCCAGAATTTACAGAAAGACTAATCTGAACTATAATCGTACTAATGCATACATCCTTGTGTAAATTAATTGAAGCAAAACGAATAATTCCGTTATTATTTACTTTGTTTTCGTATTTTTCCAATGAAAAATGACTCAATGCACATGTTAGTACTTCGTATGCCCATTCCACGTTTCTTGCAGATTGACCACAGATTCTCGATTAGATTTAAATCAGGACAGTTTCCAGGTCAGTCTATAGTACTTTGATTTGCTCACTGGTAAGGCTTGCCAATGTGTTTGTACAGCGTTACAATTTTCGTACGCTTCCTTGGAATAACGTCCATCGCAGACAATGGTCATAGGACAACTAATCGACAGTCGAGACAATAGTGTCTGGGCATGATAAAAATCTGATGCAATTACTGATGACGCAATATTTTTCAAGGCCAAACAAATTTCATCATAGACCCCGAAAATATTCATATTACTGAATACCACTGCAAATGATCTAATCTGAGGAAAAAATAGAAATCGATTACACCCTGTCACTCCAGTAACCAGATGGTGACAGGATGGTGAATGAAAGGAAACTAAAGCGGTTGTTTCAATTAATTTGCAAAAGGGTGCACATGTAATGTGAAGCTTTGAAGCTTCACATTACATGTGCACCTTTGTTCAGACATGAAAAATTGAAAATAAAACTGCGTGAAATGTTTCTTAATCTCTTGTTATTGATTTATCACAGTATTATTCAACACAATCTAATATATATTTACAAGTCCCTAAAGTAAAAAAAAAAAAAACGTTTGGAGATAATTATTGAAACATTTAGGTTAACTGATGAACAGTGATGTTGCAAAATATAATTATTTTCCTGCATTAACTGAGTGCGCGTACGAATTCTATATGCCCTGGAATCCCTCATAATTAAAACTGACATAGGTTTCCAGCTTAAAAACATGGTTATCACAGACGAATGACAAAGTTCCTAGACGCGCACAAGTTCCAATTTACGAGTGCTGACAGCTAAAGTTTTCTCGTACACTTTGATAAAATATTGGGGTCTGCCCGACCATTCGTTATGTTTTTGCTACTTGAAGGCAAGAAAAATGTTTAGTTTTAACGACATTCGAAAAGGTTGTCTGATCACATCAAAGGACATTGATAAAAATATCCAAAAATTTATACTGTATTATCAACCAGCAATGTATTATCAACCTGATGATGTAGCTTATGCTTACCCTTTCAAGTTGTTTTGTTGTTTTGTTTTATGGCATATCAAAACCTCAGTGGGTCATTTAATGACAACAAAATTTCTGAAATAGATTCATAGCGATAGTTTGGTAAAAAAAAAAAAAAAAAGTTGTGTATGTATATATATATATATTTGAACCATTTTTCAATTACTCATATTTTTTAGCACAATCACATGAATTGCGGGTAATGTTTTTATTTTTTATTTTTATTTTTTTCGAAAACATGTTGCTGGTAATATTTTTTCTTCAAAAATTTATTTCTGTCAATAATTTTTTACAAAGTATTTCTGGTATTAAAACATATTTTTACACTTTTATAATGCTTTCTGTCTCATTTTCGGGGTTAACTATTTGACCATAGCTGAGACTCTAACAGGTGCTACCACCTCGGGTCAGGGTAGACCTGTTTTCTATCAGTCAGTTCTATTATTGAAGATGGAAAATAAGCAATATTTTAAACATTTGCTTTTTATTTTAAGAAAAATGTCAATGCGACTCAAGCGTAAAAAGATTTGTGAAGTTTATGGACAACGTGGCTTTGATTGAAGACCGTGTCAAAATTTGTTTCCCAATTTTCACGAAGTCACGGTGAACGATTTGGTAGACCAGTTTAATCCAATTAAGCGTTAGAAGTCATTTACATCAGCTTGGTTATATTAATTGGTTTGATGTGTGTTATGTGTCTTCAGCATAATGAAAATGTCCAATTTTTTAAACAAATTCTGATGAGTGATAAAAAGTAGATACTTTACAACAATGTGGAATGCAAGAGATCGTCAGATAAATGAAATGAACCAACGGTCACCATATTCAGATAATGAGACAAAAGCGAAAGCAGGCGGTAGCCCCCTTCAATAATATCCTTCCGGGAAATCAAATGGCTGAATCGATCAAGTACTTCTCGATATCAGACCAAACGAAGGCAACAATCTTTGGGAATTACACAACTATAAGAGCACAATTATCCAACAAGAAAATGATAGTCAACATGCTTTTTTGGTGCCCAAGCAAAAACTGTTACAACTTTTCAATAATCTGCCATATTCAGCAATTCAGTGAAATTATTTTTTTTTTTTATTCAATAAGCATAATGAACATTGTTACATTACCCAATCGTCCTCCTAGGAAATTTGTATTTCTGAAGAGATATATTTGTTCACTAAATCATTCGTTTTCGTTTTATTTACAAATGTTGTGTCCTTACCACCATAATGATATCGTCCTGGGTATGGACGATAAACTGCATCCGTGTCCTGGGTAAGACGATAAACTACGTCCAACAGCAAGGCCTCTGATCAGGTTTTGAGGAGCGTGGAACCACCTCTTAATTGCTGGTGTTCCCAGGTCAACCCTGACCCGAGGTGGTAGGACCTGTTAGGGTCCCAGCTATGGGCAAATAGTTGACCCCACAAGCTAACTCAAAACACTATGAAAGTGTAAAAATAGGTTTTAATACCAGAAATACTTTTTAAAAAATTAGTATCAGCAATAAATATTTGAAAGAAGAAAATATTACCAGAAATAAAAAACTTGTCAGCATTAAATAAGGTGTGCTATATGTTAAGAAGTGCTATATTTATGGGATAAAGTGCTCAATATCAGAGATAGAGCGTATATAAATATAAAAGTGAACATTGATATATATATATATATATATATATATATATATATATATATATATATATATATAAAAGTGAACATTGAAGTCAACACTCAGAGGCGACAGGCTGCTTCTTGCTGGACGATTGCGCCCAGCATGAAACAGCCTATCGCCTATAAATGTTGACTTCAATGTTCACTTATATATATATATATATATATATATATATATATATATATATATATATATATATATAGAGAGAGAGAGAGAGAGAGAGAGATAGATAGATAGATAGATAGATAGATAGACTTCTTGTTTGTTTTTCTTTCTTTCTTTCTTTGTACAAAGAAATAAGAAAGAATAGCTGAAAATAAAGACATTTACTATATTTGGATAAGATCTGTACCATGATTCTTTTTTCAATACTATAGCCACAATTCTTGCCACCACTACCTCCTTTCCCGAATGCACACATACATTGGCTATCTTTCACCATTATTTCGAGTTTTGCTTCTTTTACGTCCCAGCCCTATCCCTTTAAGTTCTAACTCCAGGCCTCCATCCGCCTGTGCTCTGTGAATGTATCAGTGAAGCCTAAGTAAGGAAAGATATAAACTACACAAGTTGAATTCCCGCTCGAAGGCCCGATAGGAAGGCGGCGCCTCACAGACAAAAGCGTAGGCAAAGATGGCGGGGGTCTTTGTGACGGGAATCAGCCTCCCAACACGGGCCTGTCTATACTGTATACGACAGATAGGTTGGCGGCAAAGGAGGTAAGGCAAGGCTACTGGTGGTGAGAGGTTGGTGGAAGTCAAGAGGGAGGTCGGAGATAGGGAGAGGGACACTTCCAACTGCATCAACTTCACAGGGAAATGCCTCTTTTCTGCAGGTCGGAACAATATCCGTAAAAACCACTTCAATGTTCGGATTACTAGTCTCGCCGGGAATCGCATTCTTTTTTTTTATTTTGCATAAGTACAAGCTTGTAAACTTACACACACATGCACGTGTGTATACATACATTCATTTATATATATATATATATATATATATATATATATATATATATATATATATATATATATATATATAATATATATATATATATATATATATATATTCATAAACACACACATTAATATGTATCGGCAAGGCATTACCCAACACACACATACATATGTAATGTAGACAGCAATATATGAATTTACACTAAGATTTAGTGTAAGTCACACCCGTCTTATCAACACATACACATGTGCGTATACTTTCTTAATCCTTACATATAGAAATGTACACGTGCACATAAAACCGACTGTGTACATGGAAATACATATACCGCGTGATATACGACAAAACAGTAATATATATATATATATATATATATATATATATATATATATATATATATACATATAATAACCTAAACACACACAGACGTTTTGATATATATATATATATATATATATATATATATATATATATTACGAACAATCATTTGCATGGTGTGATAAATAAAAATAATACTAAAATCATGTCACGTATACAGTTACACACATACTACACAGGCACACGTAAGGATAAGTAAACTTGCGCATTCTGTGCACAATTAGATTTTCTAACAGAATCCACAAACCCATATACGAAAATAAAAATGCACAAAGATGTCTATTTACGAATATGTAAGCAGAGTAATGTAAGTAGATGCTTGTTCATATATACGTATATTACGATTCTAATGCAACTGACGCTAATATGCGCTTAAAACATTTTTACGAATGCAGACACTGACGCACGTAAGAAAAAAGTAATGTGTAATACTTGCGTGTGTATATATGAACACGTTGGCTTATATTAAACTGATGCAGGAATTTCCTACATTTATTCATTTCTTTTCTATTTTTTTGCTAATACTTTAATCTGTATGTAGCTGCCATTGTGATATATTCGTGGTTCCTTTTGCGATGGACAAATTTCGAGTTTACGAGTTTATCATGAGAAGTTGGTTCGATTCTCCCTTGACGCCACCAAGATGGCAAATAACGCTTCTTCCAAGTTCCAAAGTCGCTTCGATTCTTTTTGGCCCAGATGGCGATGTTCGACGCAGAAAAAGAAAAGAAAAAATATCTGAAGATGATCCGAAACAAAGGTCAAGGAAGAATGGAAGGTAGAAGAAAGGAGAGTAAGGATGAGATCAAGATTCGCGTAGTATACTCGGGTTGAGGACCTTTGTTTGTTACAATTCATTGGTGGGATAATGTTATAGTATATGCACGCATTCGCATAGATAGATAGATAGATAGATAGATAGATAGATAGATAGATAGATAGATAGATAATGAACAGACTGGGATAGATAGATAGATAGATAGATAGATAGATAGATAGATAGATAGATAGATAGATAGATAGATAGATAGATAATGAACAGACTGAGATAGATAATGAACAGACTGGGATAGATAGATAGATAGATAGATAGATAGATAGATAGATAATGAACAGACTGGGATAGATAGATAGATAGATAGATAGATAGATAGATAGATAGATAGATAGATAGATAGATAGATAGATAATGAACAGACTGAGATAGATAGATAGATAGATAGATAGATAGATAGATAGATAGATAGATAGATAGATAGATAGATAGATAGATAATGAACAGACTGAGATAGATAGATAGATAGATAGATAGATAGATAGATAGATAGATAGATAGATAGATAGATAATGAACAGACTGGGATAGATAGATAGATAGATAGATAGATAGATAGATAGATAGATAGATAGATAGATAGATAGATAGATAGATAGATAGATAATGAACAGACAGGGATAGATAGATAGATAGATAGATAGATAGATAGATAGATAGATAGATAGATAGATAGATAGATACGAGTGTATGCGTATATTTATAGAATACAACAAATATGTTACTGTGTATGTATTGATGCTGATTTTCTAAGCGTAGCTTTGATGTGGCTCTATGCTGAAAATATGGGGCACCCAGTGAGGAATGAGCTCACCACTCAGTCATAATTGAACTATCGAGAGAAGCTTGCTAACCATTACGCCAAGTCGAAGTGCTCAATGATTTTCAATGCATAGCTTAGATGTGACACAACGCCGAAAGTACGGAGCACTCGATCAGGATCAAACGCACTATTTAGTCGTAATTGGTCTAGCGACTGATCTAACAATTCCAACATGACGAAGTAAACCTGTGTATGGATTTATGAGAGAAAAAGTTCATGTTTTTTTGTAAGAAATAGTTAAACTTTCGTGTATGTAATAGCTGGCTTAAATAATTCGATTTACAGATGCGTGTGCGCATGCGTGCATGTATTTACAAGTGTGTTTGTATAAACAAATATGTATTTCCTACTTTTAAATATGCTGTTGCAAAATAAAGGCGTCCCTTTCTTCACCAGATAAATTCTTAATAGTATGCCTTCTTGTGCTCTCATGAAATTAAAGAAATATCGACTTAAAGATTTCAAAGAATAAAAGTATAAATAGTAAACATGAAGCAATTTCCGCTTGTATCCCATTATGGATACTTGGTTATACTTATAGAAATTATTTAGTGTTTTACTATTGTACTCATCTCTATTGTTACTATCAAAACGTTTCGGCCGTTATACTTACCAACCTTCTTCAGTGTAACATTTACGGAATTTCAAACTGGGCCCATTTTTTAACCTAAGGTGTGGTAGATTGTTCCATATCTTAGTGAATTGTTTTTATTACAACTCATTTTTTCTAGTTCTGCATCCACCGAGTCCTTGTATATCTGTATTACTATCTAACCACTTGATTTAATTTATTTTTTTGCTTTAATCATCTCGGTCATTGTCCCGTATTACAACCCTGAAGTTAAAATTTAGAGCCTAAAATCTAATTATCTTCTTGCCTCCCTCTGCTGGCGTTTCTTTTTGCATTATACTCCCTGTGTTACTACTGTCCTTTTGTCATGCTTCTGTTCTTCTTTTCTTAAGTTAATAGCTCTAAAAATCCAAAGTTGTCACAGGTTTCTAAATAAGAACAAGGACTACTTTTCAATGAATAAATATAAACAGCTGACTCAACGTTAGATTAATTTACGACATATGTATGGTCAACACACTAAAAACAAAGACTTTGCCACAAGCCTAGAACTCAAGACGCTTCATGGGATCAATTCGAACTGTCTTCGCCCATAAGAATCGCATGCTAAGCTTGGATATAGTGAGACTGTTCACCAGGGTTCCTACAGATGGTTTCGAGACAAATCATCCTCTTAATTTAATCCGAGCAAGGTTTTTTTTTAATATTTCGAGCACCGTTAACAGCATCCTTATTGTTATTATTTAATGATTATCGCAACAATCATTGCTTCCAAATTCTTCTTGTAAAAGTTTCATTTAAACTTCAACTGATTTTATGAATGTTGTCTTCCGAATATTTTCAACGTTCTGAAAATCTTTTTTCAATTGTTCTAACAACAACAAAAATAATCATATATCTTCATGAAAAAAATATGCATTATATGGTAGACAATAACTCCATTGGAAAATATCTCAACATTATAACTTACCTAATGCAGAAAAACGGTTCTCAAAGTTGATAGTGTTATTTTGCCCTCAGATTTCATGTAGCGTTTAAACACTACAATTATTCTAGTAGTTGGTTCATGTAGCGTTTAAACACCACCATTATTCTAGTAGTTGGTTCATGTAGCGTTTGAACACTTCAATTATTCCAGTAGTTGGTTCATGTAGCGTTTAAACACTACCATTATTCCCGTAGTTGGTTCATGTAGCGTTTAAACACCACCATTATTCTAGTAGTTGGTTCATGTAGCGTTTAAACATTACCATTTTTCTAGTAGTTGGTTCATGTAGCGTTTAAACACTACCATTATCCCAGTAGTTGGTTCATGTAACGTTTAAATACTACCATTATTCTAGTAATTGGTTCATGTAGCGTTTGAACACTTCCATTATTCCAGTAGTTGGTTCATGTAGCGTTTAAACACTACCATTTTTCTAGTAGTTCTAAAAATGATTTCAAATTATGTTGACAAGCGCATGAAAATATCTCAGGAATCCAGCTTTACTTGAAATACAAAAGATTATCATAATGATTACTACTCACATTCTAAGAAATTTCTTTGAAATCATTCAAAGAAAAAAACACTCATCTACCTTAAGTTACACGTACAAAACTTTATGTGTTTCTATGAAATAGCAAATGAAAAATAGAAATAATAATGTTACTCCTACAGTTCCATGTCTCCACAAGATGTCAGGCAATGATTGCTGTGAATTGAGTGACAACAAATATCTAGTAATCTCTAGTAATCTCTAGTCTCAATCTTACCACGGATTTCTAACTCATTTCGATTCTAGCATTTTTGGCACGCTTTCAAGTGCACCTTCCCATCCTTAATGTTCCATATTTTTCAACTCTTCAGCAAGGTCTTTGTAATTATTTAGTTTTTTAATTATTCATTTTCAATTCATAAGCCATCGCCACAAATACGAACTACGTCCGCGACCTGGTGGGGGATTCTTTTCCTTATTACTAATAATCAAATCAAGACTTCAGCTGATGTTTGTCGGTTTGGATTTTGAAAATTCCAAAGTATTGCGTGATGTTTTTGTTTTTTTTTGTTGTTGTTTTTTCCAAGACAGTCTTTGAATTGGGCTGATATTGCTTGCCTGTTAATTTGGCACAGTGGATAAAGGCGTTGGTTACATCCAGTGACAGGACCCAAAGAATGTGAGTTCAATACCCGGTTAAGGCAGTGGAGAACTTTCAGAGGTAAAATTAACAGGGGATAACTGATAACTGACATCCATTAAGCATGGCACGTGGAACTAGAACAGTCTACCCCAGTGAGTGAAATAAAGGGTTCAGTTCGACATTCCAACCACCTGAAGAAGGCCGAAACGTTGTAATAAATATGGCAACAAAGATGAGGACAATAGTCCGAAAAATGTAAATAGTGTACATAATACCTCATGTCAGAAATATAGACAGATACTGAAGGGACGAAACGTTGTAATAAATATGGCGACAAAAATGAGGACAATAGTCCGAATAATGTAAATAATGTTCTTTTTCCTTGTAGAGTTGCTGACTTCTCTGTCGTTTTCTGCTTTTATTCCTTGTCGCATTTTTCTGCCCATAAAATATTATCCATCAATTATCACATGTATTTAACTATTTATATTTTTCCCGTTTCGATCCAATCTTTAATGTTGATGAATACTTTTGCTGACTTGCTTCATTTGCCAATATAATCTGTCATCTTCCGGATGTAAAGTATTGTCTATTGTTCTGGGTTTCTTCGTTTGTCAATGCATTGTGTTCCTTTTATTGCTACAGTCGAGGAATGGTCTTGTGTATCTTACTAGCGATACTGGCCAGGTGTTGATTCCTATCAGTTTTCTGCTATTTAGTTATACGCCTCAGATACCGTAATTTCAAATGTATAATACGCATTTTTTCTAAAAAATAATAAGCAAAATCAGGGATGCGCATTATGTACAGCTACAAAAAATCATTAAAAACTGCCATAAAATAAAATAAGAATTATCATAAAACTAAATTCGAATAATATTATTCGATGTTTAAAACCATTTTTTAATAAAAGTAGGAAACGCTGGTCGTAATGAAATTGGAATTCTACAATTTATAAAGTTTGATTACCAAACAAGGGGTGCGTATTATGCGTGAGTAGAAGCATTTTTCAACACTTTCAGCACAATTTTAGGTATGCGTATTCTGGATAAAGGCGTATTATACATAGGGAATTACGGTATACCTTTCTTATTTGTTTTTTTATTCCATTCCTTTCTGTATTACAAAGTCATATTCCAGTAACAATGGCGCTGCAAAATCTTTTAACTTGGGTGATCAGATTTTCGTGTTTTCCTTATTCTTGGCAAATAATTTATATCATCCATATTGATGACCTCGTTGCCTATTTTTACCTTTTTTTGTTTGAGAACTGGCATATTTTACTGATTTTTAATGTAAGATTTTGTAATATCATAGCTATAACATATAGTAGTGGAGACGGGGAGTTTCCATGAAAAATCCCTCTTTTGATGCTCATCTCTGCTAAATATTCTCTGCCGGTTGAGTTTGCTTCCCAATTTTTCATAGAGTGAGTTATGAATTCAATGAGTGATTTGTTAATCTTGAATTTCCAGTCAGTATAGCTTCAGAACTCCATCGATTCTTGGCAGCCATAGATTTCCATTTTCGTTACATGTAACATGAGTGTGCCCTCATGTATGTTCGAGCTGAAATAGGTGTGAATAACATTTATTATTGTACACAGGATTATTATAAAATGTTCTGTTAATGGCAGTTGGTACATTGCCCGAAATTTTTTTTCCGAAAATAAATGACATGTTTAAGGATCTTGCATTCAACTTTAGGTAGAAGTGCTTCGATTAAAATAGAATTCACATGAGTTTAACAATGTTTGAAGAAATGATATTCTATGTCTAAAGGGTTAATACATATGAAGTGCAAACAAAGAGTTTTACACGAACCTCCAACGCCATATTAAGTTTAATCTCAGTATAAGTTTTAAAAGATACATTTTCCTATTTTTCTAATTTACATCTTCGACGGCCACTTCCATGGATAATCGCACTATATATGACCCAGTACACACATTAGTACTTCCTATGTCCATTTTACGAAGTCGTTTCTTGCAGATTGATCACAGGTTCTCGATTGGATTTAAATCGGGAGAGTTTCCGGTCCAATCTATAGTAGTTTGATTTGTTCACTGGTAAGGCTTGCCAATTTTTGTACGCTTTCTTGGTGTAACGTCCATCGTAGACAATGGACCTAGGACAGTCAAGATAATAGTGTCTGGGTGAGATAAAAATCTGATGCAATCACTTTTTTCATGCAATATTTTTTAAGGCTAAACAACTTTCATCAAAAACCCCGAAAATAGATTCATAATCCTGCACACCACTGCAAATGACATAACCTGAGTAAAAAATAGAAATCGATGACACCCTGTCACTCCAGTGGGTCTAAAACTGACCGGATGGTGAATGAAAGAAAAAAACTAAAGCGGTTGTTTCAAAATTATTTGAACATGGGGCATAACTAATTTTGCCGCTGACACGAAAACCGGAACTTTCTTTTGATACAGTTTAAAACGTGCAGCAGAAATAGAAAATAGTCATTTGCATCTCCGAGTAATCAGTACTAAATACTATATTTCCAATGCACCATAAACTCACTGAATGTTCAAAGTGGAGAATAAGTGACACCAAGGCTCTTCTTATCGACATATACATCGACATGAAGTCTTATTAATATCCATGATTTCTTTGATTTCCATGCAACCAATTTTCTTGAGATTCATTAGTTTTAATATTGTTTTTTTTTTCTTGTTTTTGTTTGTTTGTTTTTTGGTTTTTTTTCTTCGTTTTTTTGTTTGTTTTTTTTTTCTTTTTTTTTTTTTTTGTACATCGGCTTACACACACAAAAGCGGTCGTTTAAAGTCCGGGAAGAAAAAATTCATGTTTAGATAAAACATAAATATTTGGGCTACATTCCTAAATATACATTATTTACATTATTCGGACTATTGTCCTCATCTTTGTCGCCATATTTATTACAACGTTTCGGCCGTTGTACGCTCCGGCCTTCTTCAGTATCTGTTTCTATTTCTGAGATGAGGTATTATGTACATTATTTACATTATTCGGACTATTGTCCTCATCTTTGTCGCCATATTTATTATAACGTTTCGGCCGTTGTACGCTCCGGCCTTCTTCAGTATCTGTTTCTATTTCTGAGATGAGGTATTATGTACATTATTTACATTATTCGGACTATTGTCCTCATCTTTGTCGACATATTTATTACAACGTTTCGGCCGTTGTACGTTCCGGCCTTCTTCAGTTGGTTGCAATGTCGAACTGAACCCTTTATTTTGCTCACTGGGGTAGACTGTTCTAGTTCCACGTGACATGTTTAATGGATGTCAGTTATCAGTTATCTGTTAATTCCCCTCTCCAAGTTCTCCACCGCCTTAACCATGTATTGAACTCACCACTTTTTGGGTCCTGTCCCTGGATCTAACCAACGCCTTTATCTACTATGCCATGTGTCCCTTATCCACTGTGCACGGTGTTGCATGATAATTTAGGTAACAAATTGTCCGAATAATGTAAATAGTGTACACAATACCTGATCTCAGAAATATAGTCAGGTAATTTGGTAAATATGTCTGTTAAAATGAAATATCAGTGTTATTTTCTTTTTTTTTTCTTTTCTTTTGCGTCATTTAGACGGCAAATTATCGATCGCACTCTGTAGTAAAGGAAGGCGCTAAGAAAGGGCTAAGTGTGTCAATTGTAAGAAGATAGAATGTTTGGTTGTCAGAAAAAGGAACGATCCAAGATGCGAACTACGAAATGGAGACAGCAAAATAAAGCAAATACGAAAATGTAAATATTTCGGAAGTTTTTAACAAAGGAGAGAAAAAGTGACGTTGGAATAACGAAAGATACCTTCGAAAAGCTAAGCAAAGCATTAAGAAACAGGAAAATTTCTTTAGAAACAAAGAAAGGAATGTGGAACTGTTATGCAATATCGGTTCCTCTATATGGCAGAGAATGCTGGACAATCTCTTCACAAATGACGAAGCGGCTTGAGGCAACAGAAATGTGGTTCTACAGAAGGATGCTGATAATAAAATAGACTGAACATGTGAGTAAAGATGAATTTTTAAGGAAAAGGAAAACAATAAACAATTTAAATTTCTAGGGTACATAATAAGGAAAGAAGGCTTGAAGAATCTGACACTCACAAGGCAAAATGAAGGCAAGTGGGACAAAGGAAAGCAGTGAATAACCTACATAACGAGGTTACGTAAATAGTTGGCATCACAGAGATTGGGAGGGGACAAACAAGCCCAACTAAGAGCTACAAATGACGGAATGTTGTAGAGAACCATGATCGCCAAAGTCCTGAATTGACACTGCACGCAGAAGAAGAATCCACATATACGTAGGTACATCAATGAGTTTGCTGCCGAACGTTGGCAAAAACATATTTGAGGCAAATATTTGTTCTTCAACTTAATCGCCTTCCTCGTCAATGCATTTATTTCAATAAAGAATATCAATCTATCACATAGATTGATATTTATAAAGTGACATTTTCAAAGCAAATTTCAAAATATGCACTCATCTTATAATTCGCCTTTCGTAAGCACGTTTAAGGCGGTAGAAGAAAAATGTCATTCCACGCCAGACATGTCAGGTAGGGGGTGCAGAATTCATTTCAAATTCAACCAACGCGACGCGATTGAATCCGAACTTTTATTGTCGATAACTTCAAAATGGTAAATTTTATCAAAATTTCTTTGTTATTTTCAAATTAAGCATTTACATTTACACCTAAATGAAACTATTTTGGCAAATTTTTATTAGAAAATGAGAGCGTGGCTTGAAATGCAAAATTACCCTTTTGAGGTTCCGAGTTGAAATTAGTTCTGTCACCCATCAGAAATAATTTTTATAAATTCTCGATAAAGGTTTGCATTTCTTGAATGTTTTTACAGTATATATGAAAAAGCTAATAATAGTTATCTGGTTCAAGTCTATTTCTTTTATGTTGTTTCCATCAGCCAAATAAAACATTCCAAGTAAGTAACAAACATTACCCAGTATTTTTCTGAAAATTACGGTGTTTTTTTGTATGGCATTTGATTTCATTGCATTAATTTTAACATATTTGTTAAAACTATTGATGAAATGAATAGAAAACTGTGCGATTGTTTGCTTGTATTTTTGTTGTTTTTTTTTTTGTTTTTGTTTTTTTTTGTTTTTTGTTTTTTGGTATCCTTTAAATGAAGAGAACTTCAACTCCAAGATATTCATCCGTTCTTGGGTAAGACGATAAACTACATCCGCGTCCTGGGTATGACGATAAACCACATCCGACAGCAAGGTTTTTGGTCAGAAGGTTTTAAGTAGTGTGGAACCACCTCTTAATTGCTGGCGTTCCATGTCCACTCTGACCCGGGGGGGGGGTATCACCTCTTAGTGTCCCAGCTATGGGCAAATAGTTAACCCCCTAAAAGGGATCAAAACACCATGAAAGTATAAAAATAGGTTTTAATACCAGCAATCCCTTTTTGAAAAAAATATTGCCAACAATACATTTTTGAAAAAAAATATTAACAGTAATAAAAATCTTTTCGGCATTAAATAACCCATTGAGGTGTTGATATGCCGTAAAACAAACCAAACCAAAATATTCAAATACCGAAACAAAAAGTAAAAATGAAATAATCTTATTTGTAGTGTATGTAAGTTCCATGAAAACAACGTATTAAATTATCTTATTTCAGTTTATATAGAATGGGTTTTTTACATTATGAGACAATTATGGATAACAGTCAAATGTGTTTTCATTAATAAATGCTGATTGATATGTAATGCACTCAACTCAGTTAACAAAGCCAACTAATTTCGTCGTCTTTGTTTTCTTTATCATAACATTTCAACAATTCTACTGACATTTCTAAAGTCTTTACTGCATTCAGAAATCTTCCAGAAATGTCGGATGAAATCCTTTATTTGATTTACAGAAATACGATGTTCACATTCCTTAGCTGTTTACCTTCAGTTGTCTTTTCAGAAGAATTTCAGAGATCACAACCACGCTATCTCGCCATTGAGCCGGTATATATATCTGAACACCCTGACACTGGAATTGAACTCACGACTTCCAGGATCGAGTTGAGTTTTGTAGCAATTTAACCGCCTACACTAAGTTCAATAAGACATTCTGTCTGTTCTTTCCTAAATTTGTTATGTAAACCGGTTCGAATTAATCAGTGAATAAGACAAATTTGAAAAATCTAAAAATGATAAATAGCAAAAGTTTAGTTTCGTTTTAAAAATGTTAGAATTCATTGAACCCTTTTAGACAGCAAAATATTGAATATTATTTATATGAAATTCAAGCTGATTGGCTATATATTTCTTTTTTTTTTTTTTCTTTTTTTTTTAAGCATTCAACCCCAAGCAAGGCAGGTAACCACTAGCACGCAAGAGGTTACAGAGAGTTGGAGCTAGATCAAATAGGAGTGATAGCGGAAAGGATGAAGAGAAGGTTAGGGGATAGATCAGGGCATCTGGAGACGTCGATTGACGTTACATTTGAATAGTTGGAGATTATAGCTATCAGGGAAACAAGAACTGGGGAAGGAGTTCCACGGGCGAGAAGTGCGAGACATGAAGCTATTGGAGTTGAAGAGACGGCTACATTTAACAGTTTCGACAGTGAAAGGGTGAGAGCGAGAATGGTATAGGGATAATATTTCACTGAAGTAAACTGATTAATTGGATACGGTGTAGTAATTTCGCCTTGTCTCAGCTATCACATTACAAAGTAATTGAAAAGAGTGAGAAAATGACAAGAATAAAAGAAAAAGAAAGGAGAACTATTTAACAAAGAGTGGAGAAGATGCTAGAAAATAATGATGAGAAATGAAAGAGAAAATAGAGTGAGATGAGAAAAAAGTAGGAGGAAGGAGAGAAAGGGAAAATATCAAGGAAGACGCGGGAAATGGATGAGGTGAGAAAAAGAGCAGTTTTTAAAGTAATCCTCATCTCGACCAAGTACCTTGTTATCAAATTTACGAAGTTGCACGCGCGTACACCCACACGCACGCAGGCACACACATATATACATGTACATACACGCTCACACACGCATATATGCACACACGGACGTGTGCGTTTCTTTGATGTACGAAAGTGATCTTTTGCTTTGGTATGCAACCACTGAGAACACCTCAACTCCCAATTTAACGAAACCCTTTTTTTTCACCTGCCTATTGGGCACTGTTTGGGAAGCCGCCTGACAATCCTACATTGGCCTGACCTGTGACTGAGTCAGCATAGTTTTGCCGCTACAGGAGCAAGCTGCAAGGTAGCAGCAGAATTAACCTAACATGAGGAAGATAATGAGTCGAAAGCAGCATGTGCTCGCTATTTGAAAAAGAAAGACGAGATAGAGATGATGCAAAGGATTTCATCGTAGAAACAAAGTAAAATGGCAACGAACGATGCAATAAGAGGAGATGTTTAAGGGTTTATGTCGATAATTTGAATATTATATGCAAGTAGGAAAAAAAGAAAAGAAAAAGAAGGTGCTGAGATGTAAAGAGACAAAAATCACTAATAAAGTTGTAAGTCTAAGAGGAAGAAGGGCGAAACGAGAGTTAAAATAAGTAATTGATGGAGAACGTTGGGAAGAAAGATTAATGAAAGAGAGATGACAAAATAGTAACAAGAGAGAATATGCAAAATAACTGGAGAGATACCAGAAGGCAGAAACATTAATGATTTTAATTTGTATAAAAGAGAAAAGTGAGCGACTTCGAATACAATCAAGTAACTATTAGGTTGGTGCAAAAATAATGACGTAATAATGTCGTTTTTTGACGTGTTTTTTAACGTCAAAAAACGACATTATTACGTCTTTATTTTTGCACCAACCTAATACAAAGCTGAGTCACGTCCTATCGTAATATATACTGAAGTTAGAATTTCCATCAATTATCAAACATTTGTTCATGAGCATCACTGCTTCTTACCTTTTGCTATTTTTTTGTTATGATATGCACAAAATTGTTTTTGGTATTTGTTTGGTAATAACTTGTATTTTATTTTCATACGTGACTTTCGAAAATTTATTAATTTACTAATTTATACATTTCATTTTTTTTTTTTTTTTTTTTGCCTTTTTTAAAAAAAAATTTCTTAGCTTTTCTGATGTAGTTAACTTTTCATTTCGCTATTTCAATCAATATATTTTCTATAAATTTGTCTCTTCCAGTCTGTTCTTATCTATCTATCTATCTATCTATCTCGGTTTTTACATCTATCTATCTATCTATCTATCTATCTATCTATCTATCTATCTATCTATCTATCTATCTCAGTCATTCTATCTATCTATCTATCTATCTATCTATCTATCTATCTCGGTTTTTACATCTATCTATCTATCTCAGTCATTCTATCTATCTATCTATCTATCTATCTATCTCGATTTTTACATCTATCTATCTATCTATCTATCTCGGTTTTTACATCTATCTATCTCAGTCATTCTATCTATCTATCTATCTATCTCGGTTTTTACATCTATCTATCTATCTACTATCTCAGTCATTCTATCTATCTACCTCGGTTTTATATCTATCTATCTATCTATCTATCTATCTATCTATCTATCTATCTATCTATCTCAGTCATCCATTCTATCAACCTCGGTTTTTATATCTATCTATCTATCTATCAATCTCAGTCATTCTATCTACCTCGGTTTTTATATCTATCTATCTCAGTCATTCTATCTATTAGGTTGGTGCAAAAATAATATCGTTTTTTGACGTTAAAAAATACGTCAAAAAATGATATTATTTTTGCATCAACCTAATATTTATCTCAGTCATTCTATCTACCTCAGTTTTTATATCTATCTATCTCTGTCATTCATTCTATCAAACTCGGTATTTATATCTATCTATCTATCTATCTATCTATCTATCTATCTATCCATCTCAGTCATTCTATCTATCTACCTCGTTTTTTATATCTATCTATCTATCTATCTATCTATCTATCTATCTATCTATCTATCCATCTCAGTCATTCTATCTATCTACCTCGTTTTTTATATCTATCTATCTATCTATCTATCTATCTATCTATCTATCTATCTATCTCAGTCATTCTATCTATCTACCTCGTTTTTTATATCTATCTATCTATCTATCTATCTATCTATCTATCTATCTATCTATCCATCTCAGTCATTCTATCTATCTACCTCGTTTTTTATATCTATCTATCTATCTATCTATCTATCTATCTATCTATCTATCCATCTCAGTCATTCTATCTATCTACCTCGTTTTTTATATCTATCTATCTATCTATCTATCTATCTCAGTCCTTATACCTATCCTTTAATCTTTTACTTTATCTTGTCTTCTTTCTTCTGTCCATTCACTATATTATTATCTCAACAACAATAAAGCTAAATTCAAAATCATTACAGACGAGGTGATGCTCTCCGTAGAGAAAGCCAACCTTACTTCTGATGAATGGCCAAGGGCAATCGAGACTCTGTAGAAAGGCCGTGGCCTTACAGCAAAACAGGTTAACAAAGTTTTTCAGACAAGAGCTTCATGAATATGCAATTCTCTTGACGAGCATGGATGAAACAAATTTCTTCATTCCGTGTCTTTCTTGTTGCAGCCGAATAATGCTTGCGTATCTACTTAACGAATGTTTGCATATTTCAGGTCGGCAAGTAGGTACGCTTATATGTTTACTTGGCAGTAAAAGAGAATACAAACGTAAATATATTTACATCTATTACTAATGCTTCAGATTTAAAGGTGCAAATTTTGTCCACCTTTCCTAAATTTTCTGTTGTTGCTCTGCAGTAGTTGGGAAGATCATCAATGTCCTCCTTTAGTCTTAACTCTGTCACAGAACTTTTCCACCGGCTGTTGGCCACTGGCTATTCTAAAGCCGCCAGTGGAGTAAAATTTGTCCTGGTAAAACAATGTACGGGTTCCAGCGTTGTGTGAACAACTGGCGATTGACTTAATTCAACGCTATCCAGTATGCAAGAAAGTTAAAAACAGATAACACTGCGACGACATTTAAAGAGAGCCAATGGTTTATAAAGAAGTCGACACGGTGTCTGCAGGGGTTTAAAAGAACGATGCTACCCTGGGCATTGAAACAACTCGAACAATTGCTACGACAGAGAACGCAACAGAATACCCAACAAACCTGTGAGAAACTGCTTAATGATAAAATTACGCATCGATCCAATTAGATTAAAACACTAAAAATAATGTTTGAATATGGAAAGAGTGAAGATGAAGTGTCTGAAAAAGATAGACAGAGGAAGAGAAAGAGAGAGGGGGAGATTACTTGAGGTGTCAGTGGAGGATATGAACCAGGAAAACTACAAACAGATATCCTGTGATATCAACAACAAACAGACAATTCGATAAAGTCTACTAAAGAAAACGCATAAAACTACCGTGGATAAACCGTAATACAATGTAGGGCAGCTTTGGAAAACTAACTCCAAAAATCCGCTTGAGCTACAGAAATTTGGACAAGCTACAGATCATGGTATGCAGAGTTTGTTACGATAAATTTGGTTCTTCGGAACACAAGGTGAAAGACCAAGAGTGCACACAGAAAAAATTAAGACCTGAAAGGAAACGAAAGAAAGTAAAGATTAAATAATCATTAATGATTTTGATGGAAAAAAAGGTGACATTATGCTATGTTTCATTGAGGACTCGTGGCACAGTGGATAAAGGCGTTAGTTAGATCGAGTGACAGGACCCAACGAGTGTGAGTTCAATACCCGGTTAAGGCAGTGGAGAACTTAGAGAGGGGAATTAACCGGAGATAACTGACAGCTGACATCCAGAACAGTCTACCCCAGTGAGCGAAATAAAGGGTTCAGTTCGACATTCCAACCACCTGAAGAAGGCCGGAGCGTACAACGACCAAAACGTTGTAATAAATACATCGACAAAGATGAGGACAATAGTCCGAATAATGTAAATAGTGTACATAATACATCATCTCAGAAATAGAGACAGATACTGAAGAAGGCCGAAGCGTACAACAGCCCAAACGTTGTAATAAATATGGCAACAAAGATGAGGACAATAGTCCGAATAATGTAAATAATGTGCATAATACCTCATCTCAGAAATATAGACAGATAATGAAGGGCCGAAACGTTGTAATAAATATGTCGACAACGATGAGGACAATAGTCCGAATAATGTAAATAGTGTACGTAATACATCATCTCAGAAATAGAGACAGATACTGAAGAAGGCTGGAGCGTACAACGGCCGAAACGTTGTAATAAATATGTCGACAAAGATGAGGACAATAGTGCGAATAATGTAAATAGTGTACATAATACATCATCTCAGAAATAGAGACAAATACTGAAGAAGGCCGCGCGTACAACGGCCGAAACGTTGTAATAAATATGGCGACAAACATGAGGACAATAGATGAGGACAATAGTCCGAATAATGGAAATAGTGTACACAATACCTCATCTCAGAAATATAGACATATGTGTGAATATTTACCAGCCTCCCCACGAGGTAGGATGTCGCACGAGGTCGAGTTTAATGTAGGGCAATCCGAACCCGTAGGCTCGACCAAAAATTCCCTTAGACTCCATATAAAACGGGGTCGAGTAGCTGTTTCCCCGAGACGAGACTTTGCCCTTCGACAGAGTCTCGTCTGGGGATCCTCTCTGCCCGGAGGCAGAGAGTTTGACCAGCACGGTTAGAACAGATCTATTCGACTGTTAATATTTAACACACCCCGCCACGATTGATGTATGTTGCACAAGGCTGAATTTACCGTGGGTTGTCCGAGCCCATAGGCTCGTCCAAAAATATTCCCTTAGAACCGGCATAAGCCGGTTCAGGGTCTGTCTACCTCCCCGGACGAAATTTTGCCCTTCGGCAAAGCCTTATCCGGGTTACTCTCTGCTCAAGACAGAGAGTTTGACAGTAATGAACAGTCTGGTCGACTGATCACACAAGGCCTTCTCTCCTACTAATCATAATAGGCGGAAGAGTCCAACATAGACTCTTTAGAGGGAGAACACCACAACAACATGCAACAGGTGCCAACTAACCTTGTAGATTCTTTTCCGAAAAAACCAAAAGCAACAAAACCGGTATTAGGAATTTTGTGATTCATTGTGTTTATTGATAATGACGGAACCTAGTTTAATAAAAGAATTCTAATAAAACACCAAATTCGGCTGAATCTATGGGATATCCTGATAGAAATATATTCATCAATGTTTACACGCATTCATGTCAAAATTTAAAAGAAATATTACATGAAGAATCTTGAAAAATATGATAGCAAAGATAATTGATGGAAACAGATGGAGCGATTGACTAATCGACACACAAATAAAGGGTGTTCCAATAACTTGGACCGATTTTAATGTGAATTAAGTTCAAGCGTCTAATGATTTTTTTTTTACTTTCAGATTTAGCGGACATTTGGACGATATTATTTTTCACACACAGTTGCCATGACTTAAATAACATGATCCAATAGAGAAATAAATAAATTTTCACCAATAACACTAATTTATTTACTGCTGACTTTGATCCTTCTTAATGAAACACCCTTATGTATAATCCGGCTTAATAAAACACCCTTTAGTACAGAGTGCCCATGAAGTCTCTTTTCAATTTAGAAAATATTTAGAAAAATGAACAGACTAATATGTAGAAAGTGTTAAGAAATATGTAGATACTGATTTTTGTAAATAATTTAATACAACTCTATATCGGCGCCATTAGTTGAACGAAGCAAATCAAGAGGGTGCTTAATTTATTGCCATATTTGCTGTAGCATAGCCTCACTAATGGTAACAATGGCATCAGTGATATTTTGCTTTCCCCGTTGGACTATCTCAGAAAAGTTCCCTAGTCACAATGGGGTATTCTGATCCCCAGATTCTCACATCATGTGTGTCCAGTTTCCCTGAAGCATGAAAGGTTACGTCATCACTAAAGCAAACTCGGGTAAGGAACGTTTCATCCTCAGAAATTTATCGCTGCATTTTAACTGCAAATTCTTTTCGTCTTGGTTAATCAATTGGCGCGAGTGCCTGCAATGGATGCACTTTGTAAACGTACAATCGCAACCTTATTGTGCATGACTTTTTGTAATGTTGAACGTGGCAGCTCTAACTGTCTGGCAGCAGTAAGAATGGACTTTGTAGAGGAATGCTGAACGGTTTGTCTTACATGATCAATGTTTTCTTCAGATGTCCTCGGACGTCCACACTTCCTTTTATCCAGCAATGTCCCTGACTGCATAAATTTCTTGTGTTATGCACGAATTGACGGACGTAACTGTGGATATCATACATACTTAGTTTTGTAGTTTCACTGCGTATCCGGTTTTGTTTCAATAAACCATGACATGCTGTGCCTTCTCTTAAGGTGTAGCCATTTGTTAGTGGTTCATTTAACAGTACCTCTTTCATCAACAGTATATCTGAAATGCACAAATGCAACGTGATTAAAAACTACTGAGAACATAAAACAAATATAATTACGATATCTCATCAATTGCTTTTGTAATATATTTTTTTACTCTGTACAGTGGGCGGCTGGTATTTGAGGACATACAGATTTAAGATTAATACTGCTTCCCACTAACTTCTAATGCTTTTATTTTTCAGAAATCAAGAATAGCAAACCCTATGATAACAAATGAAATGAAAAGGCATGCTGTGATTGTGGCATTAATGGCTGATCATAGCGGTTTGGATATTGCACGTTTCCTCAAAGTTGCAAGATCGTTTGTCCACAAGATACGAAAAGAGTGAGAAGACGCTGACAGTTTCCCAATGTCTGTATCAAAATGTAAAAGACATTCTGTACGTTCCGATAAAGTGAGAACATTCGAATTTATTCAGAAAGTCAAGTATACATTTGATGAAAACCGAGGTCAATCAGTGAGGTCAATTGCCAAAAAGCTGCATGTGTCTGAAAAAACGAAGGAGTGTTCATGAAGACATACGATACAAGTCTTAGGTTATGAAGTGTGGTTAATTTATGCCTGGAAAAACAAAAGAAAACCATTTAAATAAATCCAAAAGACTTTTAAATAAACTTAAAAATCCTTCAGAAGCTGGTGTGATTTGGTTTTTCTCAGATGAGAAAAATTTTGCTCAAGATCAAAAACTTAACAGAAGAAATGATAGATGGCTTTCTTCAGATCCTTCTGAGATGCCAAGAGTATGCGCACAAAATTTCCTTCAAGTGTTATGGTATTGGGTGTTGTTAGCAATGAAGGACATGTTATGCCTCCACACTTTTTTCCACAAGATCTTAGAGTAAATGTTGCTTCTTACATTGAGGTTCTAGAAACAATTGTCAAGCCCTGGATTGACAACATATGCAACGGCAGGCCTTACATATTCCAGTAAGACTTGACTTCATCCCTGAAGGCTCTACGAACATAAAAATGAATGGCTAACCATTTGTACGGCCACATCACACTCAACATTTGGCCCCCTAACTCTCCAGATCTGAATCCACTAGACTATTATGTGTGGAGCGTTGTTGAAAAGGAGGTTAATAAACAGACACAGAACACCAAAGACTCTCTTAAAGCTGCAATAGTTCGAGTAATGTCTGACATAAAGACCAATTAATCAGAGCTTGGAGCCGATTTCGACCTCGTGTAGAGGCAGTTATTGATGCTAGTGGTGGTTTTATTGAATAAAATTAAATAATAGTTAGCTAAATTTCATTTTTAATTGTTTGTAATCAAATATAATTTGTTCAGCGAGTTTTTTACTAATCCATAAATCTGTCCTCAAATATCAGCCGCACCCTGTAGATTGTCAAATGGAACAATGAGAGAAAACTGAAGTTACAAAAAGAAGGCTATCAATAACGTTTATCTGCTGGCATTATGATCCTTGATCGTAATTATCTATATTTTTCCTTAATCTGTAATCGACTGTTCGATCCTGTATTTTTCATAATAATTTAGTTTAGTGATTCGTTGCAAGGAAAATAAAGGAGAGGGGGAAGTTATCTTATTTTTGCATATGTGCGTTTCTTTTTATTCCCGTCGACTTCTGAAGTCCCCACAAGCTGGTTCAAAGTTCATTTATTTTGTTTACATGCTGTCGATGCAATTGTCTGATTTATCTCCTGAAGTCTTAAAGCATCACTTTATTGACGAGAAATAAGTTTTTCCATTCACTTGGGCAGATTTTGATCCTGTAAAGCAAATTAAAAAGGGACCTGGCAATATTTTTACTGGGTAGACAATTTATCATTACAAAATGTTACCTAGTATTGAGGACCCAATCTGGAAATAACGAGAAAGCAGATTTTAAACGTCACATCTTTCCCTGGGAATAAAGTCGCTTAGAAAGCAGCTGAAGTGATACGAAGTACACTCTTTTGGCCAATTCAGGAGTTGAAAACGTATCAATAATAGTCTCGCCTACCACCGTCGTCATCATCGGCATCCGTCCGTCTCGAGAAACGATGGAGTAGCACGCTGCGGTATGAGCCTGGGCGGGATATATGGAGAACTAGGGCTGCCCAGACGTCTAGTTCCCACTCTTGGCCTTGCTTAGCAGAGTCCAAAGGAAAGGATAAACCGATACAGTTTGGTACCAACGCGGCTACAGGAGTTGCCGGAAGGTAGCACAAAGTGCTGTCCATCCGCCTTAGGAGCTCCACTCCGGGTTTTAATTCAGAGCTGTCCTTCTCCTAGACCAGTTTCCATCCAAGGCTATAGGACCCAGTCTGTCCTGCTATTTACCCATACCTGGAGGGAGAAGAAGAGGATTCACACTTTTCCCAAGGGTATTAGCACGTAAGTGAATATAATGGATACGATTCTCCTCATCTTTGTCGTCATGGAATTCGAACTCGGCTCACCGATTCCTCAATCCAAGCCGCTGTCCATTGCCCCACCGTGCCTCTTCACCTACCATCACTGCTTGGAATATCCGGTTAGGCTTGGAGACATAACACTGCACCTCTACTAAGCGCTATCACAAATAATTAGTAAAATCACCGAAGAAATTTATAGAACACTCTTCAACATAGAAAATGGTAGAGAAGTGCAAAAGCTAAAGCAATATTGCATCAGTAATTCCTTTGACAACGCAGTCTTAGAGAGGAGACTATGAAACTGTATCTAGAAAGACTTGAAAGCTATGGTGACTGAGCCAGTTCCAGGTGGGGAGGGACCTCCTGACATCAAGAAAGTAGCTGGAATGAGGAAGAGCAGGCTAATTCCTCCACACTCCTTGCTTACACTTTGTGACTACACCAAAACTGCAGGAATAACAATGCAAAACTATTTTCATACATCTCCTACATGATATGTCCTTTTCTTCTACACGATCTCTTCTTCCGTAGTATCTGTCTATATTTCTATATATCTTTGTCGCCATATCTGTCTATATTTCTATATATCTTTTTCGCCATATTTATCAAAAAGTTTCGGCCGTTGTGCGCTCCGGCCTTCTTCAGTATCTGTCTATATTTCTTAGATGAGGTATTATATACACTATTTACATTATTCGGACTATTGTCCTCACCTTTGTCGCCATATTTATTACGTTTCGGCCCTTCATTATCTGTCTATATTTCTGAGATAAGGTATTATGTACATTATTTACATTATTCGGACTATTGTCCTCATCTTTGTCGCCATATTTATTACAACGTTTCAGCCGTTGTACGCTCCGGCCTTCTTCATTATCTGTCGCTATTTTATCTTTAGGTGGTTGGAATGTCGAACTGAACCCTTTATTTCGCTCACTGGGGTAGGCTGTTCTAGTGAGCGAAATAAAGGGTTCAGTTCGACATTCCAACCACCTGAAGAAGGCCGGAGCGTACAACGGCCGAAACGTTGTAATAAATATGGCGACAAAGATGAGGACAATAGTCCGAATAATGTAAATAATGTACTCTTCTTCTACTATTAATAAAAACGTCAGCAACATCAAAACGATATCAACAATACTTTAGAGAGATCTCGATGGAAGAAAATCTTCTGATAAAGAAATGGCAGAAGAAAAACTGTAAATGGGATGAAGAAATTTTCGGAGTTGACCTGGATATAGAGGATGCGAAGAATCTGCGGCTGCATTGATTGAAAGATTTATAGGTCTTTCACAACATCCAAACAGTGAAACACTAAAATCACCAAAATACCCCAGCTATTAATTGGATGCTCCCGGATTTTCTAGTTCTAGTTCCTCTAGTATTTTTGGCAGTCTTTACGGCATTAATCCAAGTACTCTGAGACTGCCACCTTGTTGTTCCACAACTTATTCACCCTGTCGGTGGGGACTTCAGAATATATATTCTGCAGCTATAGGTAAATAGTTAACCCCCCAAACTGGTGTCAAAACACTATGAAAGTGTAAAACTGTTTTAATACCAGCAATACATTTTTGAAAAAAAAATTACCCGCAATATATTTTTTTTTAAATTACCAGAAATTACATTATTACCAGCAGTACATTTTTGAAAAAAAATATTATCAGCAATACACTTTTGAAAAAAAAAAATTACTAGCAAAACATTTTTTAAAAGAAAATTCTTACCAGCAATGCATTTTCGAAAAAAAAGTATTACCAGCAATATATTTTTGAAAAGATAAATTACCAGCAATACATTTTAAAAAAAAAATATTACCAGCACTGCATTTTAGAAAAAAAATATTATGCGCAATATAGTTTTGAAAAAAAAATTACCAGCAATACATTTTTGGAAAAAAAAAATATTACCAGCAATAAAAATCTTGTTGGCATTAAATAACCCATTGAGGTTGATATGCCGTAAAACAAAATAAACGAAACCAAACTAAACCAAAAGAATACATATTCTATTCATACGAACCTACCCTAAAAATCTTGTCGGCACTAAATAACCCATTGAGGTTAATTAATATGCCGTTAAACAAAATAAACAACTTATTCATCTTTCATATTTTTCAGATAGTCTCTGTGATCCGTCGGAAGAACTAAATCTGAGCGGTTTTCTTTTTCTTTACGACTACTACATCCAGCCATTATTATTATTATTATTATTATTATTATTCCCACTAAAGTCGGGGGGGGGTTACACGAGTAATTTTGCTAAAAAACATGAATACTTTTTATTTTATTGTTTATTCCATTTTTCACCAAAGGAATTTTGTGACATTTTTCAGTATTTAAAATCATTGTATATTCCATAAGAAAAGGCGTTTATGATTCTATTTGAAATATATTTATGCAGCAACATTTATACAAAAGTATTGGCTGTCATAGAAATTTTGTTCAGTTGAAGTAAAAATAATACATTCTTAATGTCCAATATTAATTTTATTGAACATAAATATTTACCATTTTGCACCACAATCTTCTGCAACTTAAGACAACTTTATAATTCCATCCTATCTGATTTTCTTTCCGTTTTTAGGGTCATACTGTTGGAATATAACGCCCCTTTTTTAACCAATTCTAGCTTAGATACTTTTCATCAGTTGGGCTACGTATTCCAAAAGCTAGACAGGAGGATTTCGTTGGTAACAAAGAAAAGAACACTGAACTGCTACGTGATATCTGTCCCTCCTTTAGAGCACCGAATTTTGAACGGGCTCCACAAAGATTAAGACTCGAGGCAACGGAGGTATGGTTCTACAGAAGGATGCTAAGGATATCATGGACCGTGCGTGTGAGCAACGATGAGGTCTTGAAGAGAATGCAAACAAGCAGAAAGCTTATACTTAACATCAGGAAGATGCACCTGAAATTTATGAGACACGTAATGAGAAAGAATGGCTTGGAGAATATGATACTCACAGTACGAATAGAGGGAAAGAGAGACAAGGCAAAGCAACGGGTGTCATACGTAGTGGGGATTAAGTAAGTGGATAGCCGAACAATGTCTGGGTGAAGTAGCAAAGAGAAAAAACTTATTAAGAGCTACAAGGGATAGGGAGAAAGCGAAGAATCATGCTCGCCTAAGTTCTGAACCGACACGGCACATAAAAGAAGAAGAAAACAAGCAATACTTGTTCGAATCAATTGTTTCGCTCACTAGAAGGATCTCATAGTAAAATATTCCCTTCATGCTTTTGTTACTGTCTTTGGAAGGTCTGTCTATATTTCTGAAATGTGTTATGTTCACTATTTACATTATTCGGACTATTGTCCTCATCTTTGTCGCCATATTTATTACAACGTTTCGGCCCTTCAGTATCTGTCTATATTTCTGAGATGAGGTATTATGTACATTATTTACATTATTCGAACTATTGTCTTCATCTTTGTTGCCATATTTATCACAACGTTTCGGCTCTTGTACGCTCCGGCCTTCGGTTCGACATTCCAACCACCTGAAGAAGCGTGCAACGACCAAAACATTGTGAAAAATATGGCAACAAAGATGAAGATTAATGTAAATAGTGTCTTGGTGTTTCATTCCTCTTTTGCGTTCTACGTTGTTGTAAAATATTTTAAATATGCTGAAGTAGTTTTGTTTCTTTGTGTTTTTTCTTGGTTCATATCGACGTCACATATCAAAACAACAACATCACAAACTGGTTCAAATGTTTTTCACCACGACATTTGACTATTTCTTCAATTATTCACGTGTCTTTATTTGATCGCTATCAACACCAGCGAAACCACCCGACTACGTTTAGCGTAGAAACTCCGATACGAAATAGCATAAATATTTTCTTTCTGTTTAAATTCCATTTTTGCCTCCATTAAAATATATAAGATAATATTCCTAAAATGTTATTTATTTTCTCAAAATGTTCAATGTTAAATTCAATCGCTAATTTTCACTTATTTTTAAATGCACGCGATCAACAGCCATCTTTTTTAAAGGAAAGTAGATAAAATTAAACTCACTTAGTATCATCGAGTTACAAAAAATAAAACGGTTTTAGCAAACTTAGTACTTAGTTGTATGCAGTATATATCTATACATATATATATATATATATATATATGCGTGTGTGTATGTGTGTTTCAGTCATCCATATATGTAAATACAGATATCGGGTACCTCGAGCCGGTGTAATGGTGAGCAAGGTTGTCTCGTTAGAACAATTACGACTTAGTAGTGAGTTCGATCGTCACTAGGTGCTCCAAACATTTGGCCTTGTGCCACATCTAAGCTACGCTTGGAAAATCATTGGGCACCCCGAGGCGGTGCAATGGTTAGCAAGTTTGTATCGCTAGAACAATTACGACTTAGTTTGTGTTTGTCTTTGGTTTGTTTTACGGCATATCAAACTCAATGGGTCATTTAATGCCGACAACTTTTCTTTTTCTTTTTTTTTTTCTTTTTTTTTCCTGGTAATATTTTTGTTTTGTCAAAAATCTATTTCTGATAATATTTTTTCCTCAAAAATGTATAGTTGGTAATATTATTTTTTCAAAAACGTAAAGCTGGTAATATGAATAGTTTATCGTCATAGCCAGGACGCGGATGTAGTTTATCGTGATACTCAGGACGCTTAGTAGTGAGTTCGATCGTCACTGGGTGCGCTCTACTTTCGGCCTTGTAACACGTCTAAGCTACCCTTGGAAAATCACAATATAAATACAGATATAACCTAAATCCAAATACAGATATACGCAAAAAATATACATACGTCTAAATATTTTCTTCACACACACACACACACACACACACGTTCTGATACAGATACTGGGACATATGAAGCAAACAGAATATTTGCGTATCGTTAGCAAGCGACGTTGATTTCTCGCACAATAGACCCCCATAACCAGTCTTTCCTGGCCGTCCATAAATAATAAAATAACCGTTATAACATCAATGGTTTCAGTTCTGCTTAAATATATTTCACATCAAATCTCGGCAAATTCATAGAATTCACAAACCTCGGTTCTGGCTTTATCACTTAACGAATATACTGCGACATTAGACGATTTGTTAGCGTTATTTCCCCACGGGAATGAATGATTCAGTAAAGTTTGTACGTTTGATTTTGGAAAATGTCTCCCCGATGTATACGAATTATATATATATATATATATATATATATATATATATATATATATATATATACGCGTGTGTGCGTGTGTATTTATATATATATATTTGCGTATGTGTGAGATGGGGGAGAGAAAGTGTGTGTGCGTGTGTATGTTTCTGTTGCATGTCTGAAAGTACGTGCGTGTTAATGTTATGATGATATTAGGTTGTAAGTAAATATAATGATATCCATGGTTATTTTACGTCTGCATTGCCCTAGATTATATATATATATATATATATATATATATATATATATATATATATATATATATATATATATATATATATATATAAAGAGAGAATTTACATATAGAGGAATATATGCCTATACGAGGTAATGTTGCAAAATAACTTTTCGTTAGATTTTGTGAAGTGGAGTTGGCCGAGAATATACATGCACACACACACACACACACACACACACACACATATATATATATATATATATATATATATATATATATATATATATATATGGTTAAATATTAACAAGAAAACTATATGCAAAATACATATAAACTCTTATCACCAGTCCAAGAAAGATATTTGAATCACTACCACGCCAAAAATTCATTTTTATAATATTTGGAAATATCTTCTACTTGCTTGAAGAAGGTCGCGAAACCAGAAACCCCTGCAGCAGGATTATAGAATGTATAATATATATTTTAAAATAAAAAAAATCCACATTTCAACCAAAAACGTTAGCGGTTTATCTTCTTTTTGAAATATACACTTATCTCGCGTTGGAACAACTATAACCTCTTCCCTATATATATATATATATATAACTTTAAATGTCTTTAGGGGATACTCGTATTTGAGTAAGCGCTCCGATTATTTATTTTCGTCGACTGGTCTGAATGTTCCAAAAATCTTATTCGACATGATATGCTAGATCTTCTATTATCACATTATGGAATACCTAATAACAAAAGTAATGAAAACAAAAAAAAAAGACAAAGGATCTAAATTAATTCATCTAGATTACACACACACAGAAACAGACACACACACACACACACACACACACACACATATATATATATATATATATATATATATATATATATATATATATATATGTATGTATGTATGTATGTATGTATGTATATATATAAAATATAAAAATCAAATTAAAAATTCCCAGCATCCCTCGTTCGTGCGCATGCGTAATCGCACTACCATAACAAATTTTGTCCGATGAAGTCCTAGACGACCAAACGCGTCACACGAAAACTTTTTTCCACTTTGTCATGCATTTTTATACATTTTATATATATATATATATATATATATATATATATATATATATATAGAGAGAGAGAGAGAGAGAGTAAAGGTAACAAATCAGTTGGCATATAATCCAAGTGGATCCTAGTAATATGAAATATTAAAACTGATCCACAAAAAGCGGGTGATGTATTTATTATTACAGAGCATCAGCGTATTGATATGAGGTGTTATTTGATTTTATATATATATTTATAAATTAAGTAATTCATCGAATCTAGAAGAAATCTCAACAGAATGCAATGAACGGCCGTTTTGTCCTATATTTGGAATTCAACAGCACTGCCCATCCACGACCGAGAATTGAAACACGGACAGTTACATTGACAGGCAAACGTCATAGCAACTGTACTAACGCGCCTCTGTGACGAAGAGGTAGCAAACCAGACTTGATATTGCGCCGCTCGTTCACACAATATATATATATATATATATAAAGAGGAAGAACTATCAGATTAATAATTCACAGTTCCTTAGCATTTATGTTTTTAAAAAATACTCGATGCCAAGGAATGCATCATATAATATGATTTAAAATATTCTAAAATAATAATATTATAATATATATATATATATATATATATATAGATAGATAGATAGATGTGTTGTGTGTAAGTGTCTGTGTGTTTGTATGTGTGTATTCGTGCGTCTGCTTTTGTATGTGCGTGTGGAAAAGTATTAATTGTGTATATTTATTTCATACACAATATTTTTATTATATCTGTTAATTTTAAAATTTACTGAGGAATAAGCATTCATTTTTTTTAGTCAAATTTTCTGTATTGTGTATCCGCATGCGTGTGTGCGTATTTATATCTTCGTGCGTGTGTGTTTGTGTGATTTCTTAATATTTTTGTTTCTGTATATAATGAATTCATGTTGCACACGCATCTAATTAATATGTTTGCCTTAAAACTATCCTCTTACCCTGCAACCTTACAATTGAATCGCGACCCATGATCTTATTAATGGACATAAATGATCAAGTAATGGTGAATTATACGCAACAAAATGTTTATAATAAATTTGTATGATAAATGTGAATATCATTGTGTCACACTTTTTCAACTTTACTCCATACCATTTTGAAATCAGGCTGCACTCTGTGAGCAAATTAAAAACATTCCGGGCCTGATTCAGAGGCACAATCCTGAAATTTTGGATTCCTAAGTTTTCATTACTGTGATTGTTTTCGGATTCCGTCATCTTGGCTTCCATTGATAAAAACAATTCAAGGGTCACAACTCTGTAACTTTCAATAGCTCATGTTCAAATGAAAAAATTATTGTTCTCAAATTACAGTATTTCAAAATAAAATTGTCCGTGTTTTCAACTTTACTCTTAGAGGACATAGCCCAACATATTTTACCATTTTGGAATAAGGCCGACTCCGTGAGCAAATTAAAACCATTCCTGCCCGGATCCAGACCCGCAATCCTGAAATTTTGGATTCCCAAATTTTCATGACTGCTTTTGATTTCGGCGATTTTTAAGTGATTTTTTGCCACAAATTTTTTTGTACGATAAAAATCTTTATAACTTGGAAATAAGTTTGGGAATAATCGAAATTAATTTCGAGGTCCAGCGTTGTATTGAAAATAAGGACCTACGTACATCAGATTGTCTTTAAATTAAGTGGCGGCAGAAGAATTATCGTTGAACTTTTAAAAGGTAAGCTTAAATATTAATGCAATAATTAAATGCAGTGATCAATTTTGAATTCTTCTGTAGTTTATTGTTGCCTATTGCATCTACTCCTCCCTACCTATTGTGATAAAGGCCCAACTAAGAGTTCTCCAATAAGGTGGCTTTTAAGCTAGTATCTAATATATCCTGTTAACTACAAAAATGTTTCCTGAAGGCCTCATTATTAAAAAAAAAAACACTTAAAAAGCTCAAGGCTGAATAAAGCTGCTAAGATGTCGAACATATTTAACAAGAAACTAATGTTCATGTTGTGCCGTCCGTAATATCGTCACAACGCACACATTCAATAATGCCCCTATTTAAAAACTGAAATTTAATGTTAACTAATATCTACAGTCAGTTTTTGTATTATCATAATCAACATCCAAGATTTTAATGATCTTTGATGTTGATAATGGCTAAACGAATAGACCAAACTTCTGACATATTCACTGATGACTTTCTCTTGTACGAAAACAAGAAAGGAAATAATGTAAAAATAAATTTTAAAAATCGCTGGTTTGTGCTATGGCCTTTAACAAAATATACATCCGACAAAGAACTTTCCTTCACTTTTCAGTGCAGACTCGGCGGAGTCGATCGAGAAACAACTGCCTCTTATCAGTGGAATTGCGCATACAGTATGCATTGGCGATTTTGAAGTTAAGGGAAAAAGTGAAGAATGTGTTATTAGAACTTCCAGTTATAAAAAGGCAACTTCAATTTGAACAAAGGTTACTGAAGAAACAAGTTCAATGAAATTGGTAAGGAATGGGCGAGAATTGGGAAAATGAAATAAAAAGATCTTCGCTGTTTCACAGAAATACTGTAGAAAGGAAACGGCGACATAAAAAAAAGCTTTTTACCTATGATCCATAGAAGTTTACAAAAGATTGCTCAGTAATAGTCTCTTACTTAATGTAGAGTATGAAAGGTTGCAAGAGTACCTTCAGAAAACACATACTGACCTACAAACTGGGGCAATTCAATGGACTCTGTAGACCACAATCATATATATATATATATTTTGTTTTTACCTTTTTTTTTACCCATGGATGACTTTGTTTCTTATTTCTTTTTGCTGACCCCTATAACCATTCGATTAAAAAAAAAAAGGCTTATTTTACATTTTACTAATAGATAAGTTTAGGAATTGCATTATAGAAATAGTAAATATATATGCTTTATTTTGACGTAAAACTAATTTAATGAAAATAAACTAGTATTTAACAACTAAATTCCATGGAACATTTATGTACACTAGTAAAATAACCATTTTAAAATAAGTGAGTAATTAATAATTTTTTTTAAAGTGCTGATTTATACAGTGAGTTCCCTGTGGTTGATACTGCTGAGGTGGTAAATATTGTTAAACCTTCCTTTATATATAATCCTTATATAATTTATATATTAAATTAATCTTAGTATTAATATTTTTTAAATATTTTATATTAATTACTTTATATTAATATATTGATATTTTATTTTATTTTTATTAATATTTAAAATTAATATTATTATTTATCATTAACATATTAAATTAATTTATATAAGAAATTATAATCTTTATATAATTTACCTTTATATATATAATCCTTTCTTTATATATCCTTTTATGTTTTTATTCAACATTTACAATAAAAAAAATCCGGCAGAGTAAAAGGGACGCTAATTTACATTGCTTGATCTCGTTTTCTGCTAGAGTTGTTCTACTTTTAGTAATTTAATATAGTGTAGATTACAGTTAAAATTCCAATTCCCAGTTGTAACAACTGTTCTTAAGTGAAATTACTCTATAGATCAGTAAAATATTACCTTGGAACCCCTATTTGCTATTTATTTCTGTGTGTGTAGACACCCAGTAATTTTACATGGACCTCCAGGGTCCATATGGACCCCAGTTGAGAACTACTGTGGTAGACTTTGTTACGTCACCAAGATTTTTTTGAGGTGGAAGAATTTTTGGGAAAGCGAGAGTCAAAAGCGCTTCTTTTATTAACTGATTGCGCAAGCTCTAAAAAGGATCGTCTGCAACGTTACAAATACATTGGAATACTTTTGCTTCTACACGAGATATATATAGTTGAAAGCTAATCCCTGGGGAGTGGAACCTAGCAGACGGAATTCATATTTCAAAGGAGAAGAAACGCTAAAATCCTAGATCAGTTTCAACCTATTTCGTTTCTCAATGTCGAACGTAAGATCTGTTTGGTTTTCTTGCATAGAGGATGTTAAAATTCAATTTAAGCAATGGGCACATATATAAATCTGTCAAAAAATCTGAAATCTGCATATTCCCAGGATGCATTGAACTTGAAACTCTGCTGTAGGACAGCATAAAGGTTGCTAAAGCGAGTAAGGCAAAGGAATTTGACGTTTTCTGGATTGACCTTGAAAACACCTACAGGGCAGTGAGGCACGTCTTCATAGAAAAGACAATTGACATTTCTTTCTGGATTCCAGAGGATATTAAGAATTTCGTTTCAGTGAACTTTAATTGTACGCACATGAGGTTTTCCAATCTAAAATATTCTACAGAGTGGCAAAAGCTACCATATCGGAGGAATGTTGGGTTGCATCATTCATCCGTTACTCCTTGTATCCTTAATGGTAATGATATTCAGTGCGAAAGAGGATATATCAAATGAAAAATGGATGCTGTCCCACCGATGATTGGTTGGTTGATTTTTTAGCGGCATATCAAACTCTATAGGTCAATTAATGCCGAAATCCAAATATTTTGAACATTGTTTTATGGATTCAACTAATTATACTATAAATAGGTATTGTTGGTTGGTTGGTTTTGTTTAGCGGCATATCAACACCTCTATGGGTTATTTAATGCCGAAATCTAAATATTTTGAATACCATTTTATGAATTCAACTAAATATATACCATAAATAGGTATTGTTGGTTGGTTTATTTTGTTTAGCGGCATATCAACATCTCTATGGGTTATTTAATGCCGAAATCTAAATATTTTGAATACTATGTTATGGATTCAACTAAATATATACTATAAATAGGTATTGTTGGTTGGATGATTTTGTTTAGCGGCATATCAACATCTCTATGGGTTTAAATAACGAAATCTAAATATTTTGAAGATAATTTTATGGCTTCAAATAAGTATATTTTGAACGTATTTTTATACCTTCAACAACAGATAAAATGTATTATTGGTCATTTTGCTATAAAATGTGTTGTGAATTCCGCTACAAATAGGTATTATTGGTAATTTTACTATGAACAGGTATTGTTGTTAAATTTTTATATAGTAATGTATTGCTGGTATTTTTACTATAAAATGTATTTTTATACTGGGAACAGTGTGAAATATGATACTTGAATACCTCAATTTTCCTATTTAAACGACGGCATAGTTGCTATTCAAATCCCGTTTCCCTGGGAATTGCGCAGAAGTGGATTTTTTTTTAAATTAGCCTCTCTTCGATAATTCTATCTAACCTGTCCCGAAGAGAAAAAGGGCCAAGTGTCGCAATATCTCATTCTCCAAACTTTGTATAAAAGAAACCTAAAAAGTCTCAACCAAAGACGATATAAACAAAATATTTGTATTCAGCAGCAAATGGTCTACTATTTTCCTCGAACTGGGTCCCTAACAGGTGCTACTACTTCGGATCAGGGTGGACCTGGTGAAAACAGCAATAATAATCTCCCAATCAAAGGACTTGCTACTGGGTGTAATTTATCGTCATACCCAGAATTCCCCGCCAATGAAGGTATTTATAGACAATGTAAGACTCATCAAATCAGAGTTGAGTTTATGCATGAAGCATTTCATGAACCGTCTACTAAGTTGGCAAGAATGAGAATTAATCTTTCCAAATGTCCGCATTTTGACTTTGAGAACGAGATCAATGAAGGATATCAAATTCCGTATCGATGAGAAGGAGATCCCTATGGTCTGTGAAAGGAGCATTAAGAGCCTCGATTGTTGTTACTCCCACCCGCCGACTGGTCGCCATCGCTAGAGAGATTTGTTGAGAGGTGGTTTATATTCCGTTAATAAATGGGACTACATTCCCAAGGATTAACTGTGATGTGTTTACTCAATATCCAAATTGGCATGGCCGCTACACAAAAGTTGAAGAAGTGATGCGCTTATTCGGTAGGCGTTTGGAAAACCAGTTATTTATTAGGTTGGTGCAAACATAATGACGTAATAATGTCGTTTTTTGACGTTAAAATTACGTCAAAAAACGACATTATTACGTCATTATTTTTGCACCAACCTAATAGTTTCAAATTTGCTACTATAATCTCAACTGAAGCTTATAAAGTAGGGCACGACTCTATCAAATGTTACTCAATTAGAAAAAGCTACCAAACATCCATAATAACAGGGCCGAAATTGCGATCTAAGAATGTTATATAAAACAGTGTCCTCCCTCCGATTAAAAGAAGTTATCGGTGCTGTGGGTGTTGGATATTACCCACAGTCAAAGGGGGACATAAGAAATAGGAGAAAGATGACAGTAGACGTGTTTCCCCAAATGAAGGAGAATAAGCGTGTCACTACAGTTGTTGGTAAATTAAAAATGTGGTTCGTGGTAAAAAAAAAAAAAAAAAAAAGATTCATTGGAGTCACACAGACTAATAGATGGACCCATAAAGGTGCTTTATAAAGCCAGTATATGTCATCTTGGAAATGCCAATTAACTTGAAAATGGGATTAGCTACTTTATACCACGATAATGCATAACTGCTTTTTGATATCTGTCTATATTTCTGAGATGAAGTATTATGTAATTTATTTACATTATTCGGACTATTGTCCTCATCTTTGTCGCCATATTTATTACAACGTTTGGGCCCTTCGGTATCTGTTTATATTTCTGAGATGAGGTATTATGTACACTATTTACATTATTCGGACTATTGTCCTCATCTTTGTCGCCATATTTATTACAACGTTTCGGCCGTTGTACGTTTCCGCCTTCTTCAGGTGTTGAATAATGTAAATAAGGCTTTTTTTATGTTAATTGTTTATTTCTTTGTTAGATATCTTAGTTAATTTGTTTATAGTATCGTTTTGTTTATCTATCTGGTTATGGTCGAATGTTTAGTGTTCAATGGAGGCATGAAAAAAGGGCGCCGCCATTCCCCATACTAGCTAAATGAGGGACAAGCATGAATTTCAATGGCTCATGTCCACTCTTGAGCCAAACACGCTGATTGTTTGCATCGCTGAGGACTCTCACGGGAGGTGAGTAAGACAACAAGTTGACGTCACCAGTGGCAGGTTGGTCACTAAAATGAAATGGCGCGTGTCTATTTTCACGCTTCAGTGAGTCTTCTATAAGAAGATCGTCACGAAGATAACAGCAGCAGGTTTGGCAATCTCCTGGACGTTGAATACTGTGATACTAGATCTACCATCTTTAATATTCGGCCCAATATATATATATATATATATATATATATATATATATATATATATATATAAGAAAGAGTTTGTTGTGGTTCCAACGAGAGAAAAGTATGTATATTAAAAAGAAGAGAGATGCCGCAAACGTTTTTGTTTGTAATATGAATTTTTAAAAAAAAATACTATGCTTTATTTTCCATAATTTTATATATATATATATATATATATATGTGTGTGTGTGTGTGTGTACCTTTATATATATTATATATATCATTATTATTATTATTATTATTATTATTATTATTATTATTATTATTATACTAGTAATACTCAATTGCAAAAAACTTGGGATAATACAACTTTTAAGTCTATCAAAAGAAATCGATTCCCGAAAAAAAATGGCAAAAAAGAAAGAACTAGAAGCATCCAAACAGAGTAAAATAAATCGTCCAGTGGCTTAAGTTTTTAGTTTAAAGAAAAAAAAAAACAAGCGAGTAATAAAGCTAGTCCATAGAGTGCTCAATACACTAAGTAGAGCTGAGATAAATGGAATAAATTCTAAAGATCTATGAACAAACTACCTAGGGAACACTTAAACGTACCTTCAGGGAAAGCTCGCTTACCTAGGTAGGTTGTTCCTGTCTGTTTCTTATTTTATTTATTTATTAACGTAGTAAAAATTAGAAACAAAAAAATAAAAAATAAAAACACGCAATATAATTTGACCCAAATAAATAAACAAATGACTTCCGGTAAAATAACCGCCATAATAGAATACCCACAATGCACCACTAACCCGTATATATATAAATAGCCGAGAAAAATAGCAGCATATGTGGCCTGGCGATTGCATATAGCATGAAACAGACTGTCGCCTCTAAGTGTTGACTTCTATGTTCACTTTTATATTTATATATATATATATAAAGAAAAGTTTGGTAATCCGTATGGATAATCCCAAGGAGGATGTAATCCAGGGAGCTCAATGTCAAACCAGATCAATTATTAATTTAATTTAATTAGAAAACAGGCAACCTTAAGGGTCTATTGATTATATTTTATTTCTCCGGGTAGGTGGTTTTTACCTGGTTTATCTGATCACTTTTCCAAGGATGAAAACCCCCTAGGGTAAAAACCACCTGGGGCAAAAACCACCTAACTGGGGAAATAAAATATAATCAATGGACCCTTAAGGTTGTCTTTTTTTATAATTGTTGTGGATTCCGGGATGAAATCCGGTACCAATAACAAACGCCAAGAATGAATATAGGAAAATAATGTATTAACGTAATAATACAAACTGGTAATGCAGGTTAGTAGTTCCAGGAATACGGGTTAGTAGCAAAATATATATACAGTCTTTGGTATTGAAGTATCGCTGTATGACTTCTTACGGAGTCTAAGTGCTTGCTCACTGTGACACTTGCTGGCTACATCGTTCTGTCTGTTACCTTTGCCCTTTGTTGCTCTAGTCTCTCTTGTCTTCACGTAGCAGTAGTATATGTATGTACTGGGTGAGTCAATTTGTGTAAAAAGGAGAGAACCCCTCAACACCCCCATCCTTAGATCCCTTTTTGGAGGAGTTAATATCTTTTCCTTTTATGATCGATAATCAGAGGCTCTGTAAATTTTCTTTTCCTGCTAGTCCTTCTAATTTCTGTCTCTTCTTGTGGTCTTTGAATCTCAAAAGCTTCAAAGATTGCTTCCATCGAATCATCATTTTCAGCGGGTGACGAGTTTTGCTCTTCAACCCGTCTTTTTTGTATTTGGTCAATATGTCTTCTGTGGGTAAATTTTACTCCTTGTATTGTGTACATCACGTTTCCTAGTCTGTTAATTATTTTACCCGGTTCCCAATAAGCCATATTGTTCCTGAACATCCTAAAATAGACCGGTTCTCAAGTTTGAATGATCTCTTGAGTACTATAGGTGTATGCCGGTTTTTATTCTTGTTAGGCAATATCTTATCAAACACAGACCGTATTTTTCGGGCCAACATCACTTCTGCTGGTGAAAGACCGGACGGTGTTTTCCCGTTTGGTGTTATTCTGTATACTTGAAGGAACTTCTGTATAGCTTTTTCTGTCGGTATGTCCTCTGCTTTTTTCAAAGCTCTCTTTAGTGTGTCTACAAATCTTTCGGCTTGCCCGTTCGACCGCGGTTGATACGGAGCTATCTTAATATGCTTTACTTGGTAAGTCTTCCAGAATTCTTGGAAGTCATTTGAGGTGAATTGTGTGCCATTATCAGTTACTAAGCAGTCCACGACGCCGAATCTGGCGAATAATTCATGCAGACAATTTATAGTATTTTCCGTTGTCGTGTTTTTAAATCTGAAGACTTCTGGCCACTTACTAAAGCTATCTGCCACTTACTAAAGCTATCTGCCACTTACTAAAGCTATCTGCCACTTCTATGGGTCCTGTGTAGTTCACATGAATTCTGGACCATGGTCTGTCCAACTTAGGCTATGGTTTTTGTATAGTCAGTGGTGCTTTTGCTGCAGCCGCACAGCCTTTACATCTTTCGACCATTTGCGTAATATCATTGTCCATATTTGGCCAGTAAACAAAACTTTTCATTAATGCTTTCATCCGGTTTTTTCCCGGATGTCCTAAATGAAAGTCCTTCAAGATCCGCCTTTGTAACGATTTCGGTATTACCACTCTCTCGTTATACAATAATATGTGGTCACAAATTGAAAATCTGTCCGCTAATCTCCTTTCCTTTTCTTCTATTTTTTTCTTGGTATTCTGAATAAATTCATCCTTTTCCGCTTCTCTTCTTATCTCCAGCAAAGTCACAGATTGTTCCTTTACTGTATTATGTAACACTTTACTGATTTCTTCTTCGGCTCGCAACGCCGCTATTACCGAGACTTCCAGAGGTTCGCCTTTTGTAGGTACCAATCGCGATAGTCCATCAGCATGCCCAATTTTCTTCGATGGTAGGAACTCAAGTTTGAAGTTGTAGTTCAGTAAAATAGTTCCCCATCTTAGAAGTCTGTTGGTTGTGTATATTGGTAATCCTTTTTTCGATCCAAAAATTGTAAAAAGGTGTTTATGCTCCGTTTGTAGAGTAAACTCTCTTTTATAAATATATCTGTGAAAGAAAGTTATGGCGAATATTATGCCTAACGCTTCCTTTTCAATTTGTGAATAATTCCTTTCTGCTCGTAATAATGGTCTCGATGCGTGCGCTATAGGCTTCTTTGTACCATCCCGCATCTTGTGTAGAATACAAGCTCCTACTCCGTGTGAGCTCGTGTCGCTAGCAATAATAATTTCTAGTTTGGGGTCGAAATGTGTCAGTGCTATCTCCGAAGTTAATTTTTGTATTATTTTCTTAAACGCTTTCTGACAGTCTTCCGTCCAATTCTATTTGCTCTCTTTTTTCAGTAACTCATTTAGGGGGACCCTCAATTTATGCATATTTTCAATGAATTCACCGTAGTAGTTTTCTAGACCCAGGAAACTTTGCAATTCTGCGACATTTTTTGGTTCAGGCATATTTTTAATTGCAGATGCCCTCTCTGGGTCTGGTTTCCTACCACTTTCATTAATTATATGGCCTAAGTATTTGATTTCATTTAGGGAAAAATCACATTTTCTTTCTTTTACTTTAAACCCCAAATCTTGAAGTCTTTTAAAAACTTCCTTTATGTGCGATGCGTGATCCTCAACATTGCCGCTCTTAATTAGAATGTCATCCAAGTAAGCAGTGGCAAAGTTCTGGCCAGTGAGCATTGTATCCATCGTTTGTTGAAAAATTGCCGGTGCTACCTTTACACCAAATGGTAATCTGTTGAATTTGTACAATCCTTTGTGCGTATTAATACATAGAATTTTCGTACTCTCTTCTTCTACTGGAATCTGTACATAAGCCTCGCTTAGATCTATTTGGGAAAATACCTTACCGCCGTTAAGCTTGGTAAATATTTCCTCTGGGCTTGGTAATGGGTAATGATGATCTTTTATAGCCTTATTTAGCCCAGTCGAAAAATCTACGCAAACACGGATTTCTCCGGGTTTTTTTTTTTTTTTTTTTTTTGTTACATAGACCACTGGTGCCGCCCATTTACTGAACTCAATTTTTGAAAGGATCCCAGTTTGTTCAAGTCTCTAATTCTTTGTCGATTTTCTCCATGGTAGCAAACGACACGTTCCGCTTCTTTTTAAATACTGGTTGGACATTTTCTTTTAATATCAATTCTGGTTGCAAACTTGTTGCATCGTCCCAACCCGCTCAAAAATACCTCGGCAAATTGATTATGTAATTCTTCCCTTAACTTTGTCGCTTCTGATGGTTCGCACTCTATTTTTTTACAAAAAGAGCTGATAGGTAAATCCCATACTTCGAACTTTTGCATCCAATCTGTGCCCACCAGATTTTCTGTATCTTTCATTACGAATATTTTGAGTTTTCTTGTTTTCCCGTGGAATTTTACATTTAGGATTACTTCTCCTTTGAATTTTATACGCTTTCCTGTAACAGACTTAACAATTTTCTCTGTGTGTACATGGTAGGTCTATTAAGCTTTCTCCATGTTTGTAGGTTAATTATCGTCAGATCTGACCCTGAATCTAGTTGCAATTTTATCTTTTTATTTAAGATTTCAAGTTCCACATATTTCCTTATGTTAGTATTGTCTTCGTCATGCATTCTAGTAGCTCTTATCCTACTAATAGATTTTCTGTTCCTACATTGGGATGCCTTGTGACCCATTTTTCCACACGCAATATATTTCTATATTTAAAACGACAATCCTTATTCCAGTGTAGTCCTCCACATCGATAACATGGAGATAGGGGGGGGGCTTATATTTGCTTTGATTTTCGTCATTATTTGCTCTGAACGTTGTACTTTTTTCATTATTATAGAATTTTTGTTTTCTTTCCGGAGAGGGTGAAAATCTTTTTCCACTATTATAAAATTTTTGTTTTCTTTCCGGGAAGGGTGAAAAACGTAAACTTTTGTTTAACTTACGTATATGTGATACTCCTGAATCCTCAATATCCTTCGAGTCTTTCTTTATACTCAGACATTTTTGGCAGTCTTCCGATAGTTTTTGTAGTGTTAATCCAGGTTCATTTTGCAGTTTTGAAAGCATTCTTTTGTGCATTTCACTATCCTTTGCTGAGACTAACCCTTGTACAAAAATAAGACACTTGAAATTGTCCGGGGTTAATTCTGTCAACTTGAAGTTGTCGCAATGTTTAGTCACGATTGCAGCGAACGTGGAATATTCCTCATTTTCATCCTTTACGAGGTTAAGACATTTTCACCTTTTGTGAAAAAGTGACGTTTTCGGACTGAAAAGCTGCGTCAGGCATGTAACTGCTTCGTCAAACGTTAAATCATTTGTCTTCTTTGGCAAAATGTAGTTCACAAATTTTGTGTATTCATCCGTTCTTAATTTCCGGAGTAGTAGTCGTAGCTTCTTTGCTTCCGTCCAGTTTTGACAATCGATGTTAAAGATGTCTTCATGACGTCTGAAAAAGTCCCCGAAATTTTTATCCTCTTCTAGGGAATATTTGAATGTTTCTATCGTGTTCCATACTGCGTCTTGGGAAAAACTCGCCTCTTTTTCAATATTTTGTTGTTGTGTATTACTCGCTACTTTTACAATTCGCACCTGGAGTTGTAATTGTCTTTCTTCATTTTGCATTTGTCTTTCATGTTTTTCCTTCTGCGTTTCTAATAATATTTTTCCATTCTTTCTTGGAATTGTAATTGCTGTTCATTTTGTCTTTCTTGAAGTTGTATTTTCTGTTCATTTTGGTATTTTACAAGTTCTACTAAAATACTTTTAAAATCCTCCATGATAAGAATGTTACGAAAACTCGATTTTCCGTATTTTAATCCTCGTAACTTTTTGTTACCCAGTTGTTGTGAATACTGGCAAAAACGTCAATTTTCTCTTTTGAGTCTCCGAGAAGTGCAAATTCTTGTCGCCCAAGCTGTTGTGGTGAGAAGAGAGAATTTTTTTTATTTCCGTGTAGGTCCCAATTCCTCGTCACCAAGTTGTGGTCGGCAAGGAAGAATTTTTCTTTTTTCTCTTCCTGTGTGAGTTCGAATTTCCTCGTCGCCAAGTTGACAAGGGAGAATTTTTTTTTTTTTTTTTTTTTGTTCTTCCCGTGTGAGTTTGATATCCTCATCGCCAAGTTGTTGCAGATTCTGGGATGACATCCGGTACCAATAAATAACAAACGCCAAGAATTAATATAGGAAAATAATGTATTAACGTAATAATACAAACTGGTAATGCAGGTTAGTAGTTCCAGGAATACGGGTTAGTAGCAAAATATCTATACAGTCTTTGGTATTGAAGTATCGCTGTATGACTTCTTACGGAGTCTATGTGCTTGCTCACTGTGACACTTGCTGGCTACATCGTTCTGTCTGTCTGTTACCTTCGCCCTCTGTTGCTCTCGTCGGTATTTATCCATCCACCCAAGAGGATAGAATGTGGCACAAGGCCGGTTTAAAGTGGGTATCTCCGAGCCCGTAGGCTCGGCCAAAAATATGGCCTTCCTGAACCCGTCTAGACAGGTTCAGGGCCTGTCAACCTCCCCGGACGAAACCTTGCCCTTCGGCAAAGCCTCGGCCGGGTTCCTCTCTGCTTATGCAGAGAGTTCAACAGTCGCCGAGAGTCTGTTGCTCTCGTCTCTCTTGTCTTCACGTAGCAGTAGTATATGTATATACTGGGTGACTCCATTTGTGTAAAAAGGGGAGAACCCCTCAACAATAATGAAATTAAAATTATATATATATATATATATATATATATATATATATATATATATATATATATTGGTTGGATTGATGTGAGTTTGTGACAAACTCACATCAATCCAACCAAATATGTTAGCTCTATCTCTGATATTGAACGCTTTCTAATAAGTACCGCGCATATAATATATAAATAATTATATATATATATTTATTTATATTTATATACACACACTTTTCACACACACACACACACACACACACGCACACACACACATATATATATATATATATATATATATATATATGTATATATATATATATATATATTGATTTATTCCCAACCTAATCAGATATACACTGAAATTATAAAAAGATTTTGATATCTTTATTTTATCTAGTGTAAGGTACCAAAAGAATTGTTTGTTTTCAGTGAAGCTAACAATAGTTCTGACAGTTCATTACAAATGATTCGAGCTTTTAACCAATGTGATCCAGATGGATTTTCACGTTGTGTACATTTCGGGTAGTATCGGGAAAGACTCACCTGGTGAATACCTGGTACATCGAATGTCACATTGTAGTGTTCAGTGATGAGATCCTGTTTTGTCTTCATGTATAATAATAAAGGGTGCGATGTACACCTAATGAAAAACATCTACCAGAATCTATTTGCCAATATGATACTGGCCCAACCCCTGGCATCACAGTATTGAGAACCCTAAATTACGACACGACCACATCTTTAGTAGTTGTTGACAGAGATTGGAACAACTTCATGTATATGCAGAATAGTGTTGAATCCGTTCTGTTACCATTCCTGCAAAATTCCTGTTTAAATAACATAATACCCACGCTAATGATGATAGTCTACTTACCATTCTCTGCAATATATTCACCGTGTACCTACGTTCGAATAATCTATTCTAATCTTCTCAAATAGACACAACACACTGCAACGCACATCACATTAAATATTTTACAGAGGGAAGTAACGGTTATAGTTTGTTTCTAAATTCTTAAAAAGTCAATTGTACTTGTTTTTACTGTTTACAGTTTAATTTTTTACGTTACTTAAATTAAACGCTATTGTCAAGTATAACAGAGAAGATTCAAATTTACTTTATTGAAAATGTTAAGCAGGCGAACTTGTAAATACACGTGTAACAGTTTTTACATGTCTATAAGCGTTTAAAATTCTGATTTTAATATCACGTGGGACTGTTACTTCATACATTTGCACATCACTTTTACAAAATACATTGAAAGGTTTATATTCAAACTCAAGTATTCCATTTTCCCCATAGATCATTAGAGTCTACGAATCCAGTGATACACGATGTATACACTACACAAAATGATATGGCGGATCTACGATAAAACTAATCAAGCATATGGCCGCTTATTCCCGAAGCGACCCCAGAAGCAAGTTTTTTAAAGAATTAATTTTCAACGAAATCAATGCAGTTTTTGTGTAGGTAATCAGTCACTCAACAAAATGACATGTAAACCAACGCGTTTCATTGGTAGTAGCTTCGTTCCGTTTCTGGACGTCCATGATTATTTTTGCGATACGTCAGCTTTGTCGAAATAACAACAGGAAGTGTCAAAACAATCAACTGAGATTTACATACGAAATTGTTCATATACAGGCGCACTCTCACATCAGTGTTAATTTGTTTGTAGACAAAGTGTCATTTATTAAAAATATAAATATATCCATTAGATTATTTGATTATACATATGTATATCATCCCAAAATTATATATATATATATATATATATATATATATATATATGAAGAAATATAGTCTTAAAGGTGTGCTATACTTATGGAATAAAGTGCTCAATATCAGAGATAGAGCGTATGCAAATATAAATATAAAAGTGAACATTGAAGTCAACACTCAGAGGCGACAGACTAGAATCAATCATCAGGCCTAACGATTGCGTCTAGCATGAAACAGTATGAGAGTTTACTTCAATGTTCACTTATATATATATATATATATATATATATCATAGCTAAGGATCGGAAGCTCATGAAGTATTGAAATACATTATATATATATATATATATATATATATATCAGTGGCGTAGCTAAGGGGGGCGAGAGGGGGCGACGGCCCCGGGTGCCAGCACAGGAGCGGTGACACAATGTCACCCCCAACAAAATTTTTCAACCTGGCTAAGGTGCCAAAAATAGTCTGAAAACAGTGGTGGAGACACAGGGTTTCGCAGGCGGGCATACGACCCCCAAAAAATAATTTATGATCCCCCAGTCAGAAATTTTCTAATAAATTGTCGGGAAATTTGTGAGTAGGAAAAATAGGAATGTGTTCAGCTTTCATGTGTTTCAGTTGCTACAATCTTGGTTACTAACAAGAGACATTGTTGTAACATTTTATCGGATGATATGGTGTTTTAACTCTGCATCATTAATAACAACAAAGCGAAATACGAAGCCAAAAGTGCGACAATTTCAGTCTTGCCTGTGTATCAATTCGCTGAGATACAATTTTCCATCGAGTGAGCGATATACTTTTGAATATATCTACTAGTGTCGGGACGATTTATCGGAATCGGAATCGAGAATCGGAAAAATCGGAACTTTTTGGGGTATCGGAAACGGAATAATTTGTGCCTATTTTCCGATTCCAAAAACGATTCTTTTAAATTTTTAACTTAATTTTCCATTATTGGTACTAATGATAAATATTTATTGTTTTTAAATTATCACTAAAACTAAAATCCTAATAACATCAAAATACGATGTAAATTTATTTTACTTGTATAAAGAAAAACAAAAAAATAAACTTTGCATAAATTCTCTAGGTAACCTTTAAAAGAATGCAATTGATTTACAATGTTCCGAAAAATGCTTAAAAATTAAATAGAATATTTTTGTCAAGAAAAATACTTTCAAACATCATTGATAATTAAATGGTACCCAGAAAATGATGCAACGGAAAATTGGACACCGGAAAATTTGCAACAGAAAATTACGTCAACCATGAACCAGACTGTCGGATCTGGCTTTGCTGTCCATTGAAAACGAGCTTACAAGGCAAACAGATTTTGACGATGTCATTGACCAGTTTACCACAATGAAAACAAGAAAACATTCATTCTAAGACCATAGTATCGAATGTCATTCTTTTGTGTATTGCCGTGTTTTGTATTTAGTTGTTCTGAAAGTGAACAGTTGCATTTTAAAAATCTTTTGATTTGAACTGATTATTTTGTGGTATTGGATTTTGTCTTGGATCATACATGTAAACAGTAACGTACCAGTCAGTAGAGTAAAGTAGAGGTAGAGCATGTATGAAAATTTAGCTACAGCTAACCATTCAGCATAGGGTGAATCGGGGTCATTGGGGTGACATTTGAGCGGACCGCCCCGGGTGACGTTTACTCTAGCTACGCCACTGATATATATGTATGTATCATTCCAAGATTATTTTCAACCTTATTCAAAATGATTTTCTAACTTTCTGTCCTGGTGTAACAAGGGGCCTCACACATTTCACGTACGATTTAATTTTCAAGTTTTTATACACTGCTCTTTGCAGTGTTATAACTGAAACTCCTCTTTCACTTTAAGTTGAAATGAAAATCCCTGTTCATGTTGGGCCCTCCTGATCTAATTTTCCATTTTACTGTTCCTTCTTTTTTAAACTTATTCCCCGTTCTTTTGCTCTTGAATGGACTTTGAAGATGGAAGCCAGAGTATGAATGTTGGTACCATCACTAAAGGGCAGATTTTTCCGCTCACTATTGCTCAGTTGAAAAGACAGTGGTTCAGACACAAAACGATTTTAACCTGCTCTCTTTCTAGCTGAATAATTCAAAGGATTTTTCAGCGATTCTTACGAAAAATGGCGTCAAGATGGCTAAACGTCCTATCTGAAAACCTGGCAAAAAGAAACTCAAATAGTTTAATGTTTTTTAGATGTTAAACCTTTTGTAGGATGGATAATTATGCTGTTACATGATTAAAGAAATCATTTAGGCAGATTTGTTCGTAAAATCTCTATAAAATCTCTATAAAACCTATAAAATCTCTATAAAATCTCTATAAAACCTTTATAAAACATGTTGGAAATGTAGAATATATAATGTTAAAGCTGCTGAAGTTTGTGATACAATAGAAGATGCACTGATAATGCCAAAGTAAAAGGCGATGCTTTATCGTGAGTCAATATTATTAGAAATTATACGTTTCCGTTCCGAACGTTTTTCATTCAAAAAGTGTCATATTGGTTAAAGACATACAGGGGAAAAGATTTTAATGAAGACTGTAGATGTTGGCGAATTTACCAAATACGTAAATACTGTGCTTGTATTCAATGGGAGGAGCAAAATCACTAGAACATATCTGATAATGAATTTGCTCTTGTACGTTTGTCGTAACAGTTGAACCAAGGTTTGAACAATTTTAAAAGAAAACATCGAATTTATTTGACTACTTGTGCAATTTTCAGGACCTGTCAAAGGACACCATAAGAAAATGTGCAGCAGATCCGGAAATGGCCGTGACATATATCAAAGGGCTACAGGAAAAAGAACAAAATACTTATTCTGGTTCTTAGACGATTTGTGAGGAAATGCAGACACCAGAGATTTAAACCACAATAAGGCATACAACAACATTTCTTGCTTACAACAAAAAGGTCTACTGCATTTCCCTATTTATTTATTGCTCTTCAGATTTTCTAGACAATCCTACTGACTTTGGCAACAAAGGAAAGAATTCTTTCAAAGCTAAAACAGATCAAAAGTTACTTGAAATTGCCATTTCGGCAAAACATGTTTGAAAACTTTGGCAATTCTTACATTGAAGTTGAAATTAGCAAGTGGTTAAACTCGGAAAATATTTTGCAAAGAAAAAAGAATATTTTTTTCATAATGAAAGTAATAAAAAAGAATAATTTACAATTTATTAGAAATCACTCGAAAAATCTTTTTGGTCCAATAACAAACATCGCAGATTTTCATTGCTTTCTATTTTAGTCTAATCCATAATATACTTTATTTATGTTTGGCTGCGAACCTGGCTACCCTCCCGCAAATGTTCCCCACTGGCTCTCTACTTCTCAAAGCCTTGCCTACAACTTACTTAATATTACAGTGTAACCCGGATATAAGAGACCCTGATATAAGATAAACCCGGATATAAGAAACTTCTTCTCCTGTCCCGACAACTCTCTTATATCCGGGTTACACTGTATTCATTTTCTGTATGACTGTATGCAAGTAAAATGACATGTCTCTGTTAACGTCCAAGGAAAATATACAGTACGTTAATATGTGATCTAAGTAGGGACACACTCCCTATATCGGAACCTGTGCATTTATTAAACTGCATCTATCATTCAGTAATTCAGTAGTCTTGAGTAAAATGATATACATATTCCATATATAAAATACAAATTCGCACATTTATAGTTAACATTATGTACATAAAATATTCCTAAAACAATATACAATTTCATATTTTTTATTTTTCCTCAATGTGATTGACTGAAATGTTATTTTCCATTTTGACTATATGTATATTGTATAAGAAGAATGAAATTAAATATGTATGAAATAAAGCTTATGATTTGACGCAAATTCGATTGTAATTATCACATACACGGCGTACACAATTTTAGTGAGCCATAAATAGATGATGACATGATGTAGTGTTACGTGTCAGGCGCCATATTTAAAGTGTCGATATTTTCAGATATATTAAAGCAGTATCACAGAAATTCCCTGTGTGACCAGGAAGTGAAAAAACCCGTCGTGTTAACAGCCAACCAGGACGATACGGATATGGCCAACGTCTTGAAAGTAAGCAGATCTTTTGTCAGGAACGAATTGGGATGGGTCTCTTTTCGGTCAAAAAAATGTATTCTAAGCGGACAGATATCATAAGAATGGCCTAGTTGGGTCCAACAAATCCATGATCCCGGCAAGATGATGTGTGTCATTATCACATGTATTGTTCATAAGGACATCAACTACTTGATGAGGAGAGGGCATTTACACCGTTTAATCTAGCTGAAACACTTGCTGACCAAGGTCAAGCAACCCGTGGATTCATTCGAGTTATTCTCAGATGAAAAAAAAAACATTTACCAGAACCACAAAGTGAACAAGAGGAACAGTATAACTGAATAGATTTTTTTAATTAATATATTGATTTTTATTGAATATCTTTGTATTTTTTCATATTATGATTTGTCCTCAATTACCAAGCGCATTATGCATTTCTAAAACAAGTTTATAATATTTTGATATCAATATATGTTTTCAGATTTCTTTCTCGTCACAAAAAAGGGGAAATGCGTGTATAGCATGGCAGATATCAAATACTTTTTATATGAAATAATTTTTATCTGAAATTTTCACTGAATGCGCTGGATTGACAAGAAAAGAGATTATATTGATAAATATTTATTATATGAAATCAATGTTGTTTTTCTTTTCTGTAGGCTAACAAAGTTTTGTTTTACCTACGTATGCTTATAGTTCTAAAGAGAAACAAAGATAATGACATTACCATAATAACTTGAAAATAATAAAGAAACCCCAAAAAGCATGGAGTAGATTTAACTTTCGTTTATGCTATCATGCTGCTTAACAAATGTAAGAAAATGAAGAAAAAGAACGGGTTCCATTTTTCAGATTGCTCTTGCGAAAATCAAAACTAATGTCAATAGTAAAAAAAATCATTTTGAAAATTGACAACAAAGAATACCTATTTCGTTTTTCATATCTTTCTAAAAATACAAAGTGAAATTTAGTAGACAAGTAAATTCCGTAGACAAGTCAATTCAGCAGACAATTCAACTCATTAGACAAGTCAATTCAGCAGACAACTCGACTCAGCAGACAATTCAACCCGTTAGACAAGTCAATTCAGCAAACTGATTTGACAAGTCAATTCAGCAGACAAGTCAACTCCGTAGGCAAGTCAATTCAGCAGACAAGTCGACTCAGCAGAAAATTCTACTCATTAGAGACGTCAATTCAGCAGACAATTCAACTCATATGACAAGTCAATTCATCAGACAAGTCGACTCAGCAGACAATTCGGCTCATTATAGAAGTCAACCCCGTAGAAAATTCAACTCAGTAGACAAGTCAATTCAGTAGACAAATCGACTCAGTAGAGTAAAAAATATAAATCTTCACAAAGTGTTTTTATGGTATAATGATACAACAAAAGTGATTGTCGCTTTTAAAAGGATCATTAGAAAAGTTGTCAGAGTGACAAATTCAATTTTTTATTTGCTGCTTGCATTGCAATTATTAACCCCTTTCCCGCCAATTATTTTAGGAAAAAAGTTTCATTTTCAGACGATTTTTTTATTTGATTAATAACTATGAAACTCGGGTACCTTGAAGTACCCGAACTGTGGTTGATACCTCTAACAGACGTTTGAGTTGACAATTGAACTCTTTTGAAGCTCAGAAGGGCATAAAAGAATCAAGATCGATGTATAAACACGTCTGTAGTTGGTTTTTGAACGTAATGTTTTTGGCGTGTATATTCGTCCGTGTCTGAAAAAGACACTTTCGGTAAAAGATGCTTACACATGTCGACGCCGGAGAAACGTTAATACTTGTCGTAACACTGAAGATACACAAATATATTTTGTAACCATAATAGATCACTAAGTCGTAAATTGTACATTATAAAAGGAATTATACACCTTATGTTCCACTTAACGATATGATTGATTTTGTTATTTGATCAGTATTACGTATATGAAGCATCGTGCAACTTTATGATAGAAAAATATCATGAACTAAGCCTTAGATTTCTGGAGAAATATTTGCAGAAAAAAAAAGAATGAATCACATTACTTTTCTAAAAAATATTAGATTCTGATTTGCGTTATTTTATTATTTCATGTTAAATTACGAAGCTACTTGGATTATGTTTACGACATTCGTCCCGAATATAAAATGACAAGAGGCCCTCATATAATTGTTTGGGATGTGCTAAAATGAGGAGGTAAAAATGAGGATTGACTTTCCGTAAAATATGCTCACTGCAATGTTAACCGATTACGCATTAAAAAAAGAAAAGAAATTGCGTTGATTACTATAAGAAAGAAGCCTTGGAAAATGTGATACTCACAGGACAGATTGAAAGTAAAAGAAACAGAAGAAAACAACGCATAATCTACCTGGCGAATCTGTTTGAATGAATGACGGAGCAGGGTTTGGTGGGAAAAAGGCAAAATTTATTAAGAGTTACAAAGGACAGGAAATTGTGGAGAGCCATGATCGCCAATGTCTTGAAGGGACACGGCCCTTAAAAGAAGTAGAAAAAATACCTACAGTCAGGAATACAAGATTAAATGAAATAAACAACTAAAGTTTTGAAGTAATCTTTATTTCTGTTCTAAAAAGGTTCTGAAATTTGATCAAATCTCTGACATTGAAGCTATTCCATCTTCCCCCACACCAGTTCATTCGTCGTAGAATATAATACCAGTATTATATAATTATATATATATATATATATATATATATAAAAATAAATAAAAAAAAAATAAATTCATCGAGTCTAGAAGAATCCACTGGACGGTCCTAGTTTGGACTCATCAGTAGTGCGCATCCACTACCGAGAATCGAACCTGGACAGTTACGATAAAAACGCAATCATCATACCACTGGACCAACAGGCCTCGGTGCTGAAGAAGAAACTGACTAGACTCGATAAAGCGCCGGTATCCACTAAGTTCCGTGGTGATACTCGTCCAAGTATTCATAACCCAACGGCTTGTGCCCCAAAAGCCACGTCTTCTTTCCCCAAGTCGCCTCCTCCAGAGCATTAGAAGCTGAATCAAGCAAGGAGATACAAGTGATAAAATTTTTTTTGGGGGGGGGGCTAGAATAATCATTTATAGTAATTCACCGAGTCTAGAAGAATCCTCAACGGAATGCAGAAAGCACTGGACGGCCGTTTCGTCCTATTAGGGGCTCATCAGCAGTGCCCATCCATTACCGATATATATATATATATATATATATATATATATATATATATATATATATATATATATACCAACAGCTTCCCATACTTAATACTGCTCGTTTTCACTCTCGCGTGGTCATGTGTAACGTCACGAGCTGCCACGCGATTTTCGCTTCCGCGTCTCGTATATACGAGTTAGTCGTTACTTTGAAATTTTTCATGCAACAAAAACAGACTATCATTATTGTTTCGTCCGTGTATTGGTTGATATATTGAAAAGTAATTGTCATCTTTGATAATGGCTTATGTAAGCCGAAAGCTTAGATTGAATTTAAACATCTATCAATATGGCGATTCCCTTTCGTCTTTCAACGATAATGTTATTAAGCTTATCAGACAATATGAAAGGAACTTACTTAATATACATACACACACATATATATATATATATATATATATATATATATATATATATATATATATTGATACATGTTTCATTAAATAATATGGACAAGTGTTGTCTGTTTATTTTATGTAAATTCTTTTCATATCGTCTCATAAGCTTAATAACATTATCATTAAACGAAGAAAGAAAATCACAATATTGATACATTTTTTTTTAATCCAATCTAAGCTTTTGGCTTACATAAGCCATTATCAAAGATGACATTTACAGTAAAATATATTAAGCAATACACGGACAATACAGTGATGATAGTCTGTTTCTGTTTACATGGAAGATTTCCAAGCAACGACAAACTCGTGCATATAAGACGCTGTAAGCGAAAATCGCACCGCAGCTCATGACCACGCGAGAGTGAATTCGAGAAGTATTAAGTATGGGAAGTTGGTATTGTCTATATTATTTAATGAAACATGTATCAGCGAAAAAATGCTGCCTAAATACACACAGACACATACACACAGTACTGAGAGCAGGCAGAGATTACAAAATCTTCTACAAAATATAACGGAGGACTCTACATAAACTACAATAAGAGAGAATGCATGGTCATCAGTAAAAGGATGAACCCGAAATGCGATTGGCAGGTCGGGGACACTAAAATCAAGCAGGCGTGTTGAAGTTTAAATATATGGGAAGTGTTTTGACAGAGGAAAGTAAGAGCGACACTGAGATCTGTAGATGTATTGAGATGATCAAGGACGTATTTCAAAAGCTGGGCAGAGTATTACGAGAAAAGGATTTCTTTAGTAATAAAGAAAAGAGTACTGGGCTGTTACGTGATATCTGTCCTCCTTTACGGCTGCGAATGTTGGACGGTCTCCCCAAAGATGAAGAAGAGACACGAGGCCACGGAGATGTGGATCTACAGAAGGATGCTGAGGATATCATGGAAAAAGCATGTGAGAAACGATGAGGTCTTTGAGAGGATGCAAAGAAGGAGAAAGCTTATACTTAACATCAGGAAGAGGCAGCTGAAGTTTCTGGGACACGTAATGAGAAATGAGGGCTTGGAGAATCTGATACTCACATGTCGAATAGAGGGAAAGAGAGACAAGGGAAAGAAATGCATGACATAACTGGCGTGCTTACGCAAGTGGATCACAAAATGTGATTTGGGGGAGGTAGCAGAGGGACGAAACATTGAGAGGTACAAGGGATAGGAGGACGTGGAGAGCCATAATCGCCTACGTCCTGAAAGGAAACGGCACATAAAAAGAAGGAAACATATCTAAACGACTGACAGACAATGAACAAGACACTGAGACAAACTTCCTCAACACAAAATTACAAATATGAATAATTGGTTCTCAAAACAGATTCAGGGCGATCCTCATATCTTAAACCTACAAGATAAAGGTAACAAAAGCAGTTGCGCGTCCTGGGTAGATGATAAACTACATCCAGCAGCAAGGCCTTTGATCAGGAGGTTTTGAGGAGCATGGAACCAAGTCTTAATTGCTGGTGTTCCCAGGTTCACCCTGACCTAGGGTTGTAGCACTTGTTAGGGCCTCAGCTATAGACAAATAGTTAACCCCCAAACTGAGGTCAAAGCACTATGAAAGTGTAAAAATAAGTTTTAATACCAGCAATACATTTTTGTAAAAAATTCTTACCAGCAATGAATTTTCGAAGAAAAAATTCTTACCAGCAAAACATTATTACCAGCAATACATTTTTGAAAAAAGAAATATTACCAGCAATACATCTTTTGAAAAAAAAATATTACCAGCAATAAAAAATTTGTCGCCATTAAATAACACATTGAGGTTGATATGCTGTAAAAGAAAGCAAACCAGACTCTCAACAAAATCTCTTTACTAAAGTACATCAATGAAATCTGATCTACAAACTAATTTCTTACAAATACATATTCTATTCATACGAATATATTGTAAAAAAAATGTTGTCGACACTAAATAACCCATAGTGGTTGATGTGCCGTAAAACAAAACAAACCAAAAGCAATTGCAAAGTAAAAATCGGAATATTTGAATTGTTATACCAAAAAGAAAATGGGAGCAGCTGCAAGTAGGAAAAAATTGAACTTTAGTAAATGAACTTTGTCTCGAATATTGAAAATGAAAAGCGTTCAAAACCAGATACAGGCAACTAATTCATCAGAGGATGGAAAACAATGACACCCGAAAGAGGAAAAGGACAATCATTGGTTAGATTAAAACTCGATTTACTTCGTAGAATTAATCAAGAAATCGCTCACTTTGTCTTCATAAATAATCAATGAATACGGTGTGAACCAATTTACTCGAGTTCCAAAAGATGAAACCTTCTGTTTTTGCAGTCTAGATTGAAAACTAATCCATATCCAGAACTTACTGCATCTCAACAGGCAACTTGATTGAAATATCAACATGTGGCTTACAGACGACATACATCCGATAGAAATCTTGTATATAAATATAAAATGGCCCGCAGTGAGTGCTGGTGTATGCGTGTATCTGTGTGTGTGTGTGTATGTGGGCGTGTACGCATATATATATATATATATATATATATATATATATATATGAACACACACACACGCTCACATGCACAAACAGATACAGATATACCAGTACTCATTGCGCTATACACACACACACACACACACACATATATATATATATATATATATATATATATATATATATATATATATATATATATATTATTACGAACGCCCCCTCCTCCTTTCTCCAACCTTACTGACAGTGGAGGTAGAGGAGGATCGTAATCTGTGTTATTTTGATTTTTTTAACATTTTACATTTTTTTGTAAAATATATTTCTTTCCCAAGGGTCTCTTTCTGAATGATCAGGTACGGCCGAGCGGAATCGATTAAGGAACAAACACGACAGGCGACAATCAACAATGGAGACAGGAAATATAAATTTATTAGCAAACATGGAATCGTAGAAAAGATAAAAATTTTAAAAAACGGCCAAAACAAAAATGACGATATGTCAAGACTAAACATTTAAACATTGTTGGCAAAATAGTGGGAGCAGAGCGTCCTTTAAGAAAGGTAAAAATAAAAATCAACGTATGGCCTTGTGCTATACTGCCACGAATTTACAGGACATGTGCTATACCTGCACGGATTCACAAAACATCGAAATTTTAAGGCAAGTGGACAGAAACACATAATAAAAGATCCCATGCTAAATTTGCATGAAAGTACAAATATGAAAAAGTGGTACATTTAAACATAAACGGAGCACAAGAAAAACAATAAACTTAACTCAGAATAAAGTCCTTTTCCACTAATAATGTCTCTTATTATATCTACTTCTTTTCTTTTTCTTTTTCCTTCTCTATTTCTTTTTATAAGGATCTCCTTTTGAGGTCTTTTCTTACTTCCTCTCTCTTTTCGTCGTCTAGGGGCTTGGCTGACGATTAGGCAGAAAATGTGTTCCCTCTCTCTTTTGTCTTGGTATAACAGCATTCTCGCTCGAGCTGATCTGTTCTTTCTTTCTTTTCCCTCTCGTGCTTTGTTTAAGGGCTTGGTGACAGTTGAAACTGCTTTCTTTCTCTTCGATATAGTGGCGTTCCGCATACGTCGTCAAACGGGTCCATCCATTCCACTCGGAGACCAATTCTCCTCACAATTTCGCGAACAAATCTTTTCGGCCCATCTGCCAAGACATTCACCAGACGTCCTACCGGCCCGCAGGCCCAAGCCAAGACTAACTTTTCCGTTTCACTATTCGTTTCCGTTTTCTTCTTGTCACGTGGTCAATTTTCAAAATACTAACTTTTCCCCATTATCGGTGGAATGTGGTCATCGAGCCTCTCTCTCATTTTCAGGGTCAGAGAAAGTTTAGTTTAAAATATTTCACCCTATCCCAATCGGAATATATCCGTGTAAATCATGCTGTCAACACCTTGACCAAAAGAGAAGGAAAGGGGGGACACTCTGGTCAATCCTTGTCGCCACTAAGTCTACCTATCTCTTTGGGTTTACTATCTTTACATTTTCTGCAAGTACCGGGCTCTTTATTTTAGAATGCTTCTAAAATATAAGCAATGGTATAGTTTTTATAATAAATTCAGATCGGGTTTCGTAACACTATATATATATATATATATATATATATATATATATATATAGTTTATACGTAATTTTTAGAGATACAATTTATTTAAGTAAATGCTATTTTTAATTAAACAGTATTAATTATAATTACCGATCGATCGAGAAAAATCATCGAGATTGTGTATTTATAAACAGTAATTCAGACGCTTCTCTGTAGCTGAATAGTACAGCACATCTGGTGAAATGACAGTTTCGATTCCTGTCGGAGAATGCATATTTTCTACGAAATTTCTCGAGCATTCAGGCCAGTAAATGTCATTAATACTGTTTAATATGGAAGAGTATTTGAACTAGTTCGGCGACCATGGGGCAGGCCGTAAGTTTGCAATGAATTTCAGCCCATAGAAACAATCCTATGTTCGATGTCAATAAGCGCTCTGTTTATAAATTCGTCACTGAATCTTGCGTCAATGCCACGAAGCATTAGTTGCCCATGGTGTTTGAAATCTTCAGAAAGGGACACTTTGTATTTCTTCTATAAAGACGCAGTATTACAGAACTCACACGTATGGAATAACATAGTAAATAGTTGTCGGAGACTTCTTGTTGTTCGCAATGCAGCAGCCAGCGCGAGAGTCGCATCCCACTGAGCAGCATATTCCAGTAACTCATGTTTCAAGCAGACCTCGCAGTACGTGCTACAAACGTGCCCATTAAACCTTTTTTTAAGTCGTCGAAACACTTTGGACTTCGTACCTCATGTAATAGAAGCCGAAGTTAGAAGCACTCCTGTTGGCTGGGGTGGACTGTATAAACTCTGCGAAGGCAATGGTTAAACTTGATGCCTGGATGTCCATCAACAGTTTATCTTACCTTTCTTCGTGTCCATCTGTTGTCTTCCCAATGTCGTATGAGGCTATAGAAACGTCTGAACCAATGAAATTTTGTCAAATAATTGATTAGACAATTGACAGTGTTCACGCAAATAGGTCAAATGTCCTGTCCGCAGTTCACCCAACATTGTCAGGCTACGGATGATTAAGTGAGTAAACACTAAGGATTTGGTATAAGCAGACGTTCAAATAAATTAAGGGGCTGAAAGTGGGCATTATTAGTGTTTACACACACAGGTCAAAAGGTTGGGTTTGCAGTTAACCCCCCCCCATTATCAGAGAATGCGAAAAATGTATTAAGGAATATGGTGGTGAAAAGGGGGCATTATGGTCGTGGGTGGTAATAAGTGGGTGAGTATACATTAAATATGTGGTTAAAGCAGTAGTTAATACCAAATAAGCAAGGAGACGCATTACTAGTGTTCATGCCCACATGTCAAAGGTGATGTTCGCAGTTCCATCCGTATTATCACACCAAGGGCGGAGTAAAGTTTAATCATTTTTATTAAATAGCAGATGTTTAATCAGTTTAATCAAATATACAGCAAATTTAAAGCAAATAAACTAGACAAAACATTAGTTTAAAGCAATCCCTTAAGCATGGGTAATATTTTTGCCAAACTGTTTTTCTAAACAATTTTTCGCGGTTTTTGTTATACGCTGTCCGGAAAAAAATAAATTTGTACATGACCATTTTAGAGCATAAGATATCAGTGTGTCACGTTTGAGCGAGATGGGTCGAAAATGTAGAAATGTATAACAAACACACACACACACCCACAGACATCTTCTGTTATATATATATATATATATATATATTAGGTACCTCCACTTTTTCGGCATAAATTATCGATACCTAAGTTTAAAATGCATTTTTTAAAATGAAAAAATATGCTTGAATATTTCATTTTAGTTTTACTTGAAAGTTGAATCATTAAATTTATTATTTCCATTAAGTAAACAATTCTGGTATATTTCAGATAGAAACTATATACATTGGAATGTCAAATTTAATTTTAAATTTTTAAATTTTCAAAAAACCCGCCATTTTCTTAATTTTAAGAAATTTGTAAACAAACACAAATTTATCGATTTTAAAAATATTTAAAAAAATTTCTGACACGTCATTTTAGTAAAATTAGAAAATTTAATGTTAAATTAATCTGATTTAAAAAAAATATTACTTAATTATAGCATAAAAAAGAAATATACAACGAATTATTAACGATTGGTACCGTAATTTTGATCCGATACTTGATCCACGTGTTGATTGACAAGTGATGACAGCTTACGACGGGTGACCATAAATGAAAATTACTAGAAATCTGAGTGAACCCTTTTATTTTTAGTTTTACTGTTATGTCTATTTATTAGAATAAAGGGACAAAACTCTTTTTATAATAATGGCAATTTCAGTCTACCGTACATGGAAATAAGGAATGTATTAAGTAGAAAAATACAACATAAAAAATTATTTGAAAAAAAAGTGGAATCACTAAATTTATTAAACTTGGCAATTTTGAACTCGTAAATTTTGTTTCTACTTAATTACTAATTATCAAAAGGAAATAAGCTAATACAGAGTTTTGCACGATTTTTAAACTATTATAAATTATTATAATCAAAATGTAAAACAAATAAAAAATTCTTGTAAAATTTAATTATTCATCAGAAAAAATTTATTTCTTCAGGCAATAATGACCTTAATATTACTTATTTACAAAAGCAATTAAAAGCTTTTCTAATTAAGTAATATCATAGTTTTATTGGATTCATTATTTTTCTATTCAAAGCTCATTTTACAAAAGTTGGAACAAATTAGAAAAAAAAAAGTAGGTGATTTACCATCTCCAATGACTCCTACTTTAAACAAAAAAAAATTGTAAGGAAATAAAAAGAATTGAAAAAAATTTCGGGAAAATAAGTAAGTGGGGTGTAACATATTAAAAAAAAAAATATTTTTTACTAAAATTTACTAAAAAGAAATATTTCAAAAATAATTTCATTCATTGGTGAAATAAGTCCTGAAAATTTCATTAAAATCGGACAATTACTTTAATTTTACAAGAATTTCCAAATCAATGGGTTTTCAACGGGAAAAAAGCGCAAAAAAAAACAATGTTATTTTTACAGCACCGCGATGACGTAAAAAAAAGAAAACTTTAACCAAAATTTCGAACGTGTTAAAAAATATTAAAAAATATCAAAAAATAATTAAAATACACTTTGGTCTTTCATCTTAATAATAACATAAGCGTTTTGACGATAAAAATTTATTTTCGGTAAGTTTGTGGCATTTGTTTATTACGCTATGCTGTTTTCCCGCGAAAAAGTGGAGGTACCTAATATATATATATATATATATATATATATATATATATATATATATATATATATATATATATATATATATATATATATAAGACAACAGTTAAGTTTTATATTAAATACAACAGTTAAGCTACTTATACTTACCTCATATACATATCCAGTAGCTCATTTAACAGCGTCAGTATATATTTTTGAATTCCGTAAGGTCAAAGAAGTTGACAGTTTAATTACTTATGTTATTAAATACAACAGTCAAGGTACTTACACGTAGTCGTAGAAATTTCTATTCAGCAATATTGTACGCTGTTCTTTGTTTTACTCTTCCCTTCTTTCAAACAATCAAACCTTTCAATTTTCGTACAAACCAAGAAAAAAACTAACTTTTTAAATATATATATATATATATATATATATATATATATATATATATATATATATATATATATATATATATATATATATAATACTAATAATCTTATAAATAAAAGCAGCTATACTCGTCCAGCAAAACCTTAGGTGTTTTAGCTTGTAAATGAACAAACCAATACCCAAGGGTAAAAAAAAAGAAAGAACTAAGAACATGTACTTCCGGCGAAAATAATCGTCTAGAATCAAAGTTCAGAGTCCAAAGATAAAAAAAAACCTCCGACAAGAGTAGAGTAGAGTTGAGGATAGATAGATAGATAGATAGATAGATAGATAATATTAGTGGTTAATACACACGCACACACACATATAATATATAAATATATACATACATACATATATATATATATATATATATATATATATATATATATATATATATATATATATATATATATATATTTATTTCCAAGAGGATAGAATGCAGGTAGAACTCAATATCCAAGACAGAGTAAGAATATAATAAAAAGGCTTAAACACTAATATTCCATGGTTATAATTTATTACATTGGAATCGTAATTGCGATCCAATTCATCAGACCTACAAATTCAAAAAGAAATCGGAAAAATAACTCCGGGAATAAAAAATAAAATTTAGTGAGAGTGCGGGATGAATTTATTATATATATATATATATATATATATATATATATATATATATATATATATATATATATAATTGCAATAAAAGTAAAGAATAAAAAGTACAACCAAAGATACGTAATTTTCACCCTCGAAACGAAGGGTCGTTAGGCAAGGTTCAAATTTTAGTCCTATTACGCTTGTGGTGTTGCCCTCAAATATGGGCAAGTAATAATTTTTACGCCTCCGGAAGTGGATTTTATCCGGTTTCAATATTGGAAATTAGAAATTTTTTAGTTTGTGGACACCTTGTCTGGATGTTGGCTATCTTCTTTTAAAAGAGATGGTGGATCAGCGACAATCAAAATTGCCAGCCTGGCAAAATCTTCAGAATACATCACCCCTAAATCAATTCCAAAACTCCCCCACTACACAGCATATTACACTTCATCCCTCATTCCCCAAACACACCCCGATAGCGTGGCACTGCAGTAAAACTTTCGCAACCTGGAAGATTTCACCTGATTGCGACATCTCATCCAGAACGCGCCCTCGATAGATCCGATAGTAAGTCATCGCAGGAAGACCCTCCAGACAAACAATACTCTCAATCTTACACTTGCCGTCCGAGGGACAGCTTTTACAAGTACACATTTTTATACTAGTCATAGTTCTAACCGTCAACATTTTTTGGTTGTCCCCTCCTTGATGTTCTTTGCCATATTGGGTATAGTATTGTAGCTAATTTCTATGGTGTTCTTATTAAACATTTTATGGAGCGCGTTGATCAACGGACAGTGTCTTGTTCCTGCCTGAAAGTCACATGTGGGACAAAAAATTGCAAGCCATTAAATGCAGTTGTTCCCTTATCTCTCGAAATGTGACACAAAGCCAAGCTTAAAGTATGTTTCCAATGCGTAGCACATAAAACCAGTGCTCAAAATGCTAATCACAAGATTAAATGATTGTTATAAGAAAAACATTGACAAGACTTCTTCCAAAACAAAATAAAGAGTTGATATGCAACTATCACATCCACAAATTAACGAATCTATTAATTGTACTGGATTCTGTGGATTTATTTAATCTATTAATTGCACAGGATTCTGTGGATTTATTTAATCTATTAATTTTACTGGATTCTGCGGATTTATTTAATCTATTAATTTTACTGGATTCTGCGGATTTATTTAATCTGTTAATTGTACTAGATTCTATGGATTTATTTAATCTGTTAATTATACTGGATTCTATGGATTTATTTAATATAGTAATTTTACTGGATTCTGTGGATTTATTTAATCTATTAATTGCACTGGATTCTGTGGATTTATTTAATCTAGTAATTTCACTGGATTCTGTGGATTTATTTAATCTAGTAATTTTACTGGATTCTATGGATTTATTTAATCTGTTAATTGTACTGGATTCTATGGATTTATTTAATATAGTAATTTTACTGGATTCTGTGGATTTATTTAATCTATTAATTGCATTGGATTCTGTGGATTTATTTAATCTGTTAATTGTACTGGATTCTGTGGATTTATTTCAGCTGACATGAATTTCATACAAAACTTTCTTGAGATGCCATCGTATATTCAGTTATTTTAACATAATACGTTTTCTACGGAGATGGAATGGATGCATTGGATCTTAAATAATTGGTATACCAACGAGTGCTTGACGTGTATACAATATTAGAAAAAAATGTTGAATTTTAGAGTTCATTTCTTATGCTTCAGAGGTAACGAAATTCTATTGGAATTTGTTTTTATTCTTTGTTTTTATTCATGAAAATGTCTCCTCGATGCATTGTGAACATTCACATGCTGCTTTAATGGTAAAATGACTTTGTGCGGTGGTGTAATGGATAGTGGCTCGGATTGAAGAATTGGAGAGCCGAGTTCGAATTCCAATCGAATCCATTACATTCATTTACGTGCTAATACCCTTGGGAAAGCTATGAATCCTCCTTTTCTCCCCTACACAGCATTGGGTAATAGCAGGACAGACTGGGCTCTATAGCCTTGGATGGCAACTGGTCTTCAGCAGAAAGAAATGGCAATCTACTGTGGGAAAAAAAAACTAGCTCGTCACTTATGTATCGAAAGATATATGATCGCCTAAGCGTGTATCACGCATGGCACATAACTGACTGATATACAATTAGGCGCAAATAATCTTGGGAAAGATATGAATCCTCTTCTTCAGAACCCCCCGCTATGGGTAAATAACAAGACAGACCGGGTTCTATAGCCTTGGATGGCAAGTGGTCTACCGAACAAAGAAATGGCGACCTACTGGGGGAAAAAAAAACTGTCTCGTCATTTATGTATCGAAAGATACATGATCCCCTAAGCGTGTATCACGCATGGCACATAATCGCCTAATGGATGCCAGTTATCAGTTATCTTCTGCTAATTTCCCTCTGATAGTTCTCTACTGCCTTAACCGGGTATTGAACTCACACTCTTTGGGTCGTGTTACGGGATCTCACTAACGCCTTTATTCACAGTGCCATGTGTTTCAGAGGGGGATTAACAGGAGATAACTGATAACTGACATCCATTAAACATGGCACATGGAACTAGAACAGTCTACCTCAGTGAGCGAACTGAAGGGTTCAGTTCGACATTCCATCCACCTGAAGAAGGCCGGAGCCTACAACGGCCGAAACGTAATAAATATGGCGACAAAGATGAGGACAATATTCCTAATAATGTAAATAAAGTACATAATACCTCATCTCAGAAATATAGACAGATACTACTATAGTTTTATATACCAAAATGCGATTAGTGCATACATGATACTCGATTAGTGCGGTAAAACATTCTTCAGTTTAACCACAGTAATTGAAAATTGATTATTTTATAGTTACCGATATACACATTAGCCGCACTAATCGAAGGATTCCTGTATATATATATATATATATATATATATATATATATATATATATATATATATATATATATATATATATATATATACTAGGAGCATGGCCCGGCATTGTCCGTGCTTGATTAAAAAATCGTACGATTCATACAGCAATCGCTATCACTTGATTTAAAATATTTTTGCCCTTCCTTGCCTTTAAAGGAGTGCCCTTTGCCGTGCTGATATTGCTACATGCCTTACTTCTTACGTATCTCACACTGCGAATTTTTCTAAGTTCTATACTAAACATTAAATCTGTTACGAAAAAAGTAGTAAACAAAATGAACACAAAACGATCAGCTTTAAAAAAAGACTCGTAACTGGAAAAACCGAATGAAAAAAGAATGCTAACAACAAATACCTTTTCACACACAACCCAGTTCTGCGGAATCAGAATCAATGTTGAGTTTAAGCAAGCGAATGAGCCAATTGGAGTGCCATGCAGATTTAAATTTTTCTCGTGACGAATGCAGCTATCGATTTTTTTTTTTTTTTTGCATGCTAGCATGCTAGTTAACATTCGTGTCAATCAGCTGTTGGCTCTCACGCTGGCCAATATAATCTTCCTGCATATTCGTGGCAGCCAGCTTTTTGCTCTCACTCTGGCCAGTAGAAAATGGCGGCAAACTACATGAAAACTGCCGTAGAAGCATGAAGAAATCGATTATTTCCACTATCGATGGGAGTTGAGAAATGCAAAGTCAGTCTTGGCCTTCCCGCTAACTTGGAGCATGTGCATGTAAATTTTGGTGCAAATCCGTCGAAAATTGCGGCCGTGCATTCGTTACACACACACACACATCCTGCCTTTTATATATATATATATATATATATATATATATATATATATATATATATATATATATATATATAAATATATATATATAATGTATATATATTAGAATAATAGGAAAGAAAAATGAGATCTATAATCCAGAGTTCTTGGCATTTATTTTTATTTAAAAAATAAAGTTCTCTATACAACCGTAGAGCTTAATATTATAATATATGATTCCATCGCGACACAAAATTTCTATGTTTCAAAACTGAAATTTCAATCCCAAATTTAATTATAAAAATTAAAATTAAAATCCAGAGTTTCGCTTGACAATGGAACGAAATTCTGGATTTTAAGTTTAATTTTTATAATTAAATTTGTGATTGAAGTTTAAGTTTTGAATCATGGAAATTTCTGTTTCGCGATGGAAACATATCGTTAAAATACTATATATATATATATATATATATATATATATATATATATATATATATATATATATATATATATATATATATATATGCATGCTTACATTATCGAATCTTTTCTTTTCAGGGGAAGAGCATTTCTTGACATAATTAACTTAGTAACGTACGTCTTTCATTTATATTTTTGTTCCGCAGCATGAGACTAAAATATGGTTAAGTATATCTGAATACTGTTGTTAATGTTGTTCTTCTCATTATTATTATTTTCTTTGATTTCTGGTGTGTCCACATTTCGTCCCGGGTCCCGTCCAGAGACGTAAGGTTAGAAATGGCATCATAAGATTTTCCACTGACAAAAAAAAAGAAAATATTTTACGTAAATAAAGCCCTTCGTAAGGTGTGGGCTGTACTCGTAAGAACAATTTTTGCATTTCTTTAAGGCATCGGCTTCCAGGAATCCCTTCAATTAGTCTACTGGAATCTTTTCCAACCAATCCTAGGGCTCCAACTACAACAGGGATTGTTGATGTTCCCATGTGCCACGTTTTTGAGATTTCGATTTCAAGGTCCTTGTATTTTGATAGCTTTTTGAAGAGCTCCAAAGATACATTGCAGTCCGCAGGGACTGGCATATCAATAAGGAGGCACTGTTTTTGTTTGTGGTCTTTAATAACAATGTCTGGGCGGTTGGCTTTGATTGTTCTGTCAGTGTGTATTGTGTAGTCCCATAGAATTGTAACAGGTCCTATCTCCGTAACCGGGTCTGGGTGGTGTTCGTACCAATTTCTTTCAGTTTCCTTCTCTTAGAAGTTGCAGATTTTCCAGTCCAGATATTGGCTAACTGTGTCATGCCGGGTTTTATATTCAGTGGGTGCCAATACCGTGCAACCTCTGATATTATTATTATTATTATTATTATTATTATTATTATTATTATTATTATTATTATTATATTGATGCTAACTCTAGCAGAACGCTAATTTTATGTTAAGAGGAGTTTCTATTCTTTGCTGACACGTAATAATCAAACTGGAATGACCTTTTTTACCCCCACCCTTCTCCCTCACTCTCTCTTGCTCTCTCTCTCTCTCTCTCTCTCAGTTGCTCTCTGTTGCTCTTTCTCTCTCTGTTGCTCTCTCTCTCTCTCACTCACTCATTCAAATACACACACACACAAATCAACATAGCAATTTTTTCTGTTTCTCTTGGGACTTTTATGTAAAGGCAATTTTAGTTTTGCTAAGGAACAAGTCATTTAGCACAATTGTTCCATATATGCAAATTGATAAAAATATTTTCTTTTTTTAAAACAAAAGCTGCGAAAGCATATTTTCTGAAGGAATCTCATCGTAATGACTAATTTATTTTTGCCCAGAAAATAATGACCAAAAATGCTTTAATAAGATGTCTGGATGAAGCAGTTCATTAAAGATTTTAGGATAGTTTCTGAGAGACAAGAAAATCGAAAATAAATCTAACAAGAAGTATGAAATGCTAAACAACCATTTAGGCCACCATATCTGTTGCTACTACTTTAATAATGACGGTAATAATAACAATAATAGATCTAATCTTATTCGTACCTAAAAAGATAGGCAGTCTACACCTTATACATGAACTAAGTGATCTCTATAAATCTGTAGTATCAGCAAGCACAAGTTTCAAAGGGGAACAAAATGTAAATCCAACTGTGAACCACAGAAGCAAAAGACAATAATGAAGATCAAACTAGGCTTTACGAATTACTGATACATTTGTAGATATGTGCACAAGTGGAACTAGTCTTCTGCTTGAGGCTTAGATAATGAGCAAATCTATTGAAGTCCAGCTTGTTAAAAGTTTTACTAAAATAATCTTTTATATGCCCGATAGTATGTATTATTTTTATGTAATATATTTGCCGACTTCTAAAATGCATTATACCATCCATCCCCCAAAACTCCCAATTACACTGAAACAAAAGCCTCGGTATTATGAATAGGAAGCCAAATATCTAAAACTATATTTTGGGCCGTTCGAGATTAGGAGCGATAAACGGTGACCCTTTCCCCTTGTAAAATATACATACGTCAATAAATGCAATTTTATTTTATTGTGGTCGTATAAATTATATAATACTAAATAAATATGTTACCACAATGTTACCACAATATTGGTAAAATACTCAGAATATATGCACAACGTAACAAGTAATTTTTTCAATATAATATTTATCTGTATTTTTTTAAACAATACTGATAATAATAATGTTTGGGTGGGGTCAGGTTTTATTATACAAACCAACTAATTGTGTTTTTACGAATAAATCTAGGCTGCCAAAATTATACACTGCATCTTATATTATTAATCAATTCCAGTTTTATCGATATATAAAATATATACTTATTGTAATCTAAAGGTTTATTTTCTAAATGACGACTGTACAGTTTGGATGCAAGCTAATTCATTCTGCGAAGAAACAAACAAAGCATAATAATCATTTAGCCGTCCTCGATTTACTGAGAACCCGTACAAAGACCATATATCACAAGCCAACCTTCACAGGACAAAAACTCGACTTCAGTTCCTACCATCCATTGAATGTGAAGAAAGGGATCGTTCGATGCCTACAACACCCGGGAAAATCATAAATGACGACCCAGATACATACCAACAAGAAATGATCAGCACTAATCGTACCCTTCAGAATGACAGCTACTCGGGAAACATAAAATCATCGCCTGCAGGTGGCAACAGAAAAGGTTCGTCGGACTAGCATAGAAATAAATACAATATGGCAGCCGATAATAAAGAACGACAAATGACAGCCAGATTTCAACAGCGGCAGCAGCAGTCAAAACATGGACAACAGCAGCAGCAGTCAAAACATAGACAGCATCATCAGCAGCAGTCAAAACATGGACAACAGCAGCAGCAGCAAAATCATGACAGGCAGCAACAGCAGTCAAAAAATGTACAGCAGCAGCAGCAGTCAAAACATGGTTGCAGCAGCAGTCAAAACATGGTTGCAGCAGCAGTCAAAACATGAACAGCAGCAACAGTCAAAACATGGTTGCAGCAGCAGTCAAAACATGAACAGCAGCAGCAGTCAAAACATGGTTGCAGCAGCAGTCAAAACATGAACAGCAGCAGCAGTCAAAACATGGTTGCAGCAGCAGTCAAAACATGGTTGCAGCAGCAGTCAAAACATGAACAGCAGCAGCAGTCAAAACATGGTTGCAGCAGCAGTCAAAACATGAACAGCAGCAGCAGTCAAAACATGGTTGCAGCAGCAGTCAAAACATGAACAGCAGCAGCAGTCAAAACATGGATGCAGCAGCAGTCAAAACATGAACAGCAGCAGCAGTCAAAACATGGTTGCAGCAGCAGTCAAAACATAGACAGCAGCAGCAGTCAAAACATGAACAGCAGCAGCAGTCAAAACATGGTTGCAGCAGCAGTCAAAACATGAACAGCAGCAGCAGTCAAAACATGGTTGCAGCAGCAGTCAAAACATGAACAGCAGCAGCAGTCAAAACATGGATGCAGCAGCAGTCAAAACATGAACAGCAGCAGCAGTCAAAACATGGTTGCAGCAGCAGTCAAAACATAGACAGCAGCAGCAGTCAAAACATGAACAGCAGCAGCAGTCAAAACATGGTTGCAGCAGCAGTCAAAACATGAACAGCAGCAGCAGTCAAAACATGGTTGCAGCAGCAGTCAAAACATGAACAGCAGCAGCAGTCAAAACATGGATGCAGCAGCAGTCAAAACATGAACAGCAGCAGCAGTCAAAACATGGTTGCAGCAGCAGTCAAAACATAGACAGCAGCAGCAGTCAAAACATGAACAGCAGCAGCAGTCAAAACATGGTTGCAGCAGCAGTCAAAACATGAACAGCAGGAGCAGTCAAAACATGGTTGCAGCAGCAGTCAAAACATGAACAGCAGCAGCAGTCAAAACATGGATGCAGCAGCAGTCAAAACATGAACAGCAGCAGCAGTCAAAACATGGTTGCAGCAGCAGTCAAAACATAGACAGCAGCAGCAGTCAAAACATGAACAGCAGCAGCAGTCAAAACATGGTTGCAGCAGCAGTCAAAACATGAACAGCAGCAGCAGTCAAAACATGGTTGCAGCAGCAGTCAAAACATGAACAGCAGCAGCAGTCAAAACATGGATGCAGCAGCAGTCAAAACATGAACAGCAGCAGCAGTCAAAACATGGTTGCAGCAGCAGTCAAAACATAGACAGCAGCAGCAGTCAAAACATGAACAGCAGCAGCAGTCAAAACATGGTTGCAGCAGCAGTCAAAACATGAACAGCAGCAGCAGTCAAAACATGGTTGCAGCAGCAGTCAAAACATGAACAGCAGCAGCAGTCAAAACATGGATGCAGCAGCAGTCAAAACATGAACAGCAGCAGCAGTCAAAACATGGTTGCAGCAGCAGTCAAAACATAGACAGCAGCAGCAGTCGCAACTCTAATCAGCAGTCAGGTTAGATTTAAAGCTCCAAGACCACTATAGCAACTTGTTCTGCGGGGCAATGGCCTAGTGGATTAAAACGGTGGTTTGGGAATTTGGTGGTGTAGTGATAACAACAACAAAGATGAAGACAAAAGTCCGAATTTAAATGTTGTAAATAATCGTTTTAATGTTTCTCACATCTCACTTTTGTGATATTCTTAAAGCCATGTTCTTGTTCTTATCTTGCCGATTTTTTCAATTTCCCTTTCTATTGTTCTATAATTTCTGTTCAACTTTTCAATTTTTGGTTCTTATCGCTCAGTAACTTTTGAATATCTTCTTTCGTTTTTCGTCTATATATATTTCTTACATCTCTTGCCAATCTTTATATATCAGAAATGAAAAAAATGAATATCAATAACTATATACTACTAATTTACAACGTGAACGACCCTCAAGTTGTATAATAAAATTTCACGCCATCAAATAATTTATAGTAAATATTTCTAATAAAAACGTATTATAAACTGAAACCCACATGGTATATTTAATATATAGATAAACTATGTCCAGAAAATTACCAACCAACACCAACTTAAATAATAAAGCCTGATATCTTGAAGGTATCGACTTTGTAAATGGACTTGTAACGCTATATGCTACTACAGAGGTCATGACAGGTTCAACATTCATTGCTTTTAGCATTTTTAAAAATCAGTAATCTGCCCATGCAAGACAGTAAAACTATTAAAACACAATGGGTTACAGGATGTGGAAAAATTAGGAACAGAAACATTAATAATGAGCGGGATGAGGAAATAGTAATCACGAGGACAGTGGATAGCGATTGACATTGCATTTAAATTTTTGCAGATTAAAGTTGGCTGGGAAGCATGGAGCCGGAAGGGAGTCCCACAAGCGAGAAGTGCGAGTGAAGAACTGTTAGCATAGAATTTACGGCTACATCCAGCCAACTCAACTGTAAAATGAGGTGATCTCGACGCCAGTCTAGTACTGCGATTAAATTCAAAAAGTCTAGGTACCATAGCGAAGAGTTCATCCGAACAATTACCATGAAAGTATTTATAGAAAAGACACAGAGAGACAAATTTACGGCGGTTAGAAAGTTACTGAAGCCGATCTGCCAGGTCAGGACCAATAATATTGCTTATTTTTCTTTGTATTTTATCAAGGAGCTCAAGGTAAATAGCAAGCACGCCGGACCATATGTAGCAGCAATATTCTAAACATGGACTAGCAATGGATTCAATATTGTCTTTCCACTTCATGTCAGCTGAGTAGGTTATCCCGAGAAGGCACAAAGAGTCACTTTCTTGGAGGTTAGTATCAGCCATGCTGATAGGAGACAGAGATGGGTTGCTCAGATGATTAATGGAGAGAAGTATATAATTTAATTGAAGTTTATTTTCTAAAGATTGCAAAAGAAATGTTTGGTGATATGCAAATTAGATTGTATATTAAATGGGAAGCTTCTACACACGTGAGTAGAGTTATCTTTCCTTGACTACACTACGTACTTGTGAAAACTTTAGACGACACAACAATATGGCGTCGCCGATAGGATGTCTAACCGCGTTAGAGGATCCTGAACTTGTTGAAACTTGGAGGAGATGTTTTGCGGCGTTGGTGATAGTCAAGAAATTGAGTGACAGGAAATGAAGTAACATTTATTTCTAGCCTCCGTGGGTTTTGAGGCCGTGAAAAAAGATCTCCGTAATGGTCTATCTGAAGATGTTAGAAGATGTGACATTTAAAGAAATTGCCAACATTGTACAAGCAAATGTACACCCAAAAAAGAAACTGGTCATAGATGAGAGGACGAAGTTCCTTGAAATCAGGTAAAACCTGGATGAAACCATTAGACAGTACATTCACAGGCTAAAAGAAGCATCGAGGTATTGTAAATTCGAGAAGTAGGGTACAGGACTGATGTCTATAGAAGAGGAATTAATATAGTTAAGGCTAATTGAAAGACTATATGGCATCTCGAGTAAGCACAATATTTTAGAACAGCTTCAAGTCCAGAAAATGAATATTGAAATCAGTTTAGAATGTTTACAGCAGCTAGAGTTAATCCAGGAATTTAAACCTCTGAGACTAACATGGAAGCATACAATATTACAGAGAGTTTATGTAATTGTCATTTTTGCAACGAAGAACATGAGATGAACTAGTACAAATGCCCGGCTTTTGGAAAGATGTGTAAAACACAAGAAGAAAAACCATTTCCAGGCACTATGCAAATTTTTAAAAAAACAGTAGAAGTGGAGAAGATATTACCCCTGAACAAGAAATACTGAAATTTGTGAAGTAAAAGTGAGAGATAAAAGTAGAGTAAAAGTAAAAAATAAATGAAATAACTGTACTAATACCAGTGGATATGGGTAGTGATGTAACGTTAATACCCAAGAATTCTTGGGAGAAAATGGGAAGGTCAAAATTCAGGAGGACCAATCTACAATTGAAACAATTTGACAGGTCAGTCATTAAAAAAACTTGCATGCATTGAGTGGGTGTTCAAGACCAAGACTCGATTCAAGATAATGCCAATCATAAAATCAACTGCTTATATCTACACTAGACTGTTCCATTCTCAAAAGGAGTGGAAGAGAGATCTCAATTACTTCTGAATACTACACATTGTACAAGCAAATATACATCCATATGGCTTTTCGAGTAAGCACAATGTTTTAGAACAGCTTCAAGTCCAGAAAATGAATAATGAAATCAGTTTGAAATTTTTTACAGCAGCTAGAGTTAGAGATTTAAACCCCTAAGACTAATATGGAGAAATACAGAACTAGGGAGAGTTTACGTGAATGTCGTTTTTGCAACAAAGAACATGAGATGAACAAGTATAAATGTCAGACTTTTTTTAATTTCCAGTCAGTATAATAATACAGTGTAAGCCGGATATAAGAGACTCGGATATAAGATAAACCCGGATATAAGAGAGATTTTCTCTGATCCCAAATTAGAGCCATACTTACCTAAACAAAATAGACCAAACCCGGATATAAGAGAAAGCCGGATATAAGAGACTTCTTCTCCGGTCCCGACAACTCTCTTATATCCGGGTTACACTGTATAAAAAAAAAAGAAGTGGTGATGATAGGTCCTCCTACGAGAAATACAGAAATTTATGAAGTAAAAGCGCGAGATAAAAGTAGAAAAACGTTAAAAATAAAGAGAATAACTCTACTAATGCAAGTGGATATTGGTAGTCATATAAAGTTAATACCCAAGAATTTGGGGGAGAAAATGGGGAGGCTGAAATTAAGGAGGACCAATCTGTAATTTGACGGGTTAGTCATTAAAACCTTTCGATGCTTTGAGGGGATGTTCGAGAGGAAGACCCGATTCGAGGTAATACAAATCCTAGTTGTGCGGTGCATAAAAGATCATGGTCTCCTGGAGGTTGACCTATTAAGAATAAATACCTCAAAGTTTATTAATTGCAAGAAATTAGAACCTGAATTTGGACTTTTAAAGGATTACGAGTGTTCGGCTCAAAGAGAATAGTCAACTGGTATATTCTTAGTCCCGTAAAGTTCTGGTTCACCTTCTACACCTGGTTATGGCGAAACTTAATAAAATGATTGAGCAAGGAATATTGGAGAAGGTCAGCCAAGGAGGTAGCAATTGGGCTTCCCAAATCGTGTCCATACGCAAAACAAATGGAGATTTAAGAATTTGTAGATGTTTACAAAGTTGGTGTAAATCTTCAGATACGTTCGGACTCATCCCCATTGCCAAATATTGAAACAGCCTGCCACAAGTTTACTGGCATTATATTTTTTGCCAATATTGATTTGGAATTTGCGTATAATCAGATTAAAATTGACCATTTTCAAGATGTTACTACGATAAACACCCCTATAGACCTTCTAAGGTGGACTCGTCTATGAGGATGACGTAGATATTGGCGCTCGTGCTGATGAGGAGCTAAAGAATAAAACGGAACAGGTTCTGAGTAGATTAAGTAATGCAGGCATGACAATAGAGATAAGTGTAAATTTAATGAAGGTCATTAAGGTATGAAAAATCTAAAGATGGGATCTTCGCTAGATGATAGACTTATCATCAAAATATCAGAAATAAGTACACCAAAAAATAAGAAAAGTTAGAATCTTTCTAGGGTTTGACTAACTAATATAATAAATATATACCTCGATATAGCGGCATGATTGAACCTTTTGCGAACTTGAGAAAGACGAATAAACAATGGACTGAAAGACAGGCTGTGTCCTTCTAAAAGCTAAAGGAATCACTTAGAAATAAGCCAGTAGTTAAGGTTATCATAAGAGGGACATCCAATTATGTATTTGTCCGGAAAGTTGACGACAGCGAAGACGAATTATACTAACATTGAAAAAGAAGTTTTGCCAATTGTCTAGATATTGAAAGGGTGCGCAATTTGTTATTGGGTAAGAAATCTCTGCTAAAGTCGGACCACAAGCCCTTAGATTTCATTTTCAATCCGAGGAAAGAGTTGTATAAAGTCACGCCGTCCAGTTATTTTGAGGTGGTCGTTTAAGCTTATGGTATTCAATTTTGACATTATGTATAGAAAAAGGAAATGCTATTCCACACGTAGATGCATTGTCAAGACTGAATTTTAATACCCAGACTGTTGAAACAAAAGACAGTTGTGAGGACAGAATTTTACACTGGATAGAGACAGATGTGTTATTCTTCAGGCGGCTCAAGTTTGAAAAGTATTAAAAGAAATACTGAATAGTACATGGAATAATGTATGGAGGAATTGCAATATGGCAGAAAGGCCTTTTAAGGAAACAAGGTACATATTAACAATTGGAAGAGGAATCATATGTAGTGGAGATATTGGACTACCAAGAAAAGATGTTATTAAAGCAGTAGGTGGTTGGAATGTCGTCCCCAGCGAGCGAAATAAAGGGTCCAGTTCGACATTCCAACCACCTCAAGGAGGCCGGAGCATACAACGGCCGAAACATTTTGATAAATATGGCAACAAAGATGTGGATAATAGTCCGAATAATGTAAATAGTGTACATAATACCTCATCTCAGAAATATAGACAGATACTGACAGAATATGAACATCTTAAAAATGTCATTGAAGTTTATTTAACTACTTAATTTTATTCCAGTCAGTTTATATGCATTAGAAAACTTAAAAAGCTTTCCTAGTTTGACACAAAAACAAGTAGATTATGAAAATTCGTTCTTACTCTAAATGAATACACATATATATATATATATATATATATATTTTCTTTTTATAGATACAAATATTTAAGTAAATGCTCTGTTTATAAAAACAGCATTAAGCAACATTTACCGGTCTGAATGTCCGAGAAATTTTCATAGAAAATATTCATCCTCCGACAGGATGCGAACCTGTATCCTATACGGAACTGTCATATAGCTTTGCGGAGGACGAATATTTTCCATGAAAATTTCTCGGACATTCAGGCCAGTAAATGTTATTTAATACTATTCATTATAAACAGAGCATTTACTTAAATATTTGTAGCTATAAAAAGAATGTATAAATATAAAAATGTCTTAAAATAATTGTCGGACTTTGTCCATTTCATATATATATATATATATATATATATATATATATATATATGAAAGATTTTTCGTCGCTTTTCATCAAAATATGCACTCATGACTTTAAAAGTGCATGCAAATCTGTGCAAAGCATAAATTAAATGAAAAATCCATTTTCTACCATTAGCATATAATTTGCTGTGTCTTCATGTCTCCAAACAAAAAAAAAATATTTAAACATATGCTGAATAGTGATAAAAAAAAACCCACTGCTGGTGTTGATTTGGCATATATCACCTGCTTCACTCAGCCACTACCACTTATATCCTCAGTATGCCTTAGTTCGACTACTAGAGGGCGCTGTAGTGCCATCTGCTGATTCGCAGGAGACTATCTACCTGCTGTTAAGCCATTAGGTTCCCGCGACTGACCAGCCAAAAGTTGTTGATCAGTGCCCAGGTCTGGCAACCGTTGCCTTTTTGCTCAGTAAGGGGCTTGTACACATTTTCTCTCATGTGGTATGTATTCACCAGCTGCAGAAGCTGGCATCCGGTGCAAGCACGTGTTACTACCTGCCATATTTAATTCGCACTTACACAATATACAGTAAGCAGGGAAGCTCAGATTTCATTTCTCTCTCTCTTCTAAACTCTTTACCATTTTTATCATTTCATTTTTATTTTCTTTCTCTCTCTCTCTCTCTCTCTCTCTCTCTCTCTCTCTTTCTCTCTCTTTCACTCTCTTTCTTTCTCGTTGTTGTTTTTCATCTACACATCTGAAGTAATTTTAAGCTTTCGTTATGTTTCTCTCCCTCTCCCTCGCACACACACACACTCACAAATACATACTTAAATACTCATATACATATATATGGATAAAGGATCTCTGCCTTTGTTCGAGAATATCCTATGTTTTTGTGTAGAGTAAAACGAATGATTGCATTTGGGAGAAGGTTATGAAATTGTATACTTCGTGATTTTCACAAAAGTAATCTTAGTATAAAGGACAAAAAATTGTGGAGTGCCACAATCGCCCACGTCCTGAAAAGTCACGCCACATAGAAGACGAAGAAGAAGAAGAAGAAGAAGAAGAAGAACAACGACAACAACAACAAGAAAAAGATGATGAATTTCTTTCTCATTTGTTTATATTTCTGTTTAAACATTTCTTTCTCTTATTTCAGTGCGAAGCAAAAGTGTCTAGCGTATTTCATTTTATTTCAAAAACATTGTTTTCTACTGTGTATCCAATTCCTAACCTCCGAAACAACAGCGTTCTTAACTTTTAACATATGTAAGAACTCACTCTAATGTATCTATAAATAGACTCTACAGGCAGAAATATATCACTAATTTACTTTTCTATTCCAATATTTAACTGTGTATAAATATCAGGTTGTTCGGAAAATAATGTCCGATTTTAAAATCAACTTTTATTACTAAATTAATGTATTTAAACATCTATACATTTCTGTCATAGCGCTAGAAAGCTATTCATGCCTTTATGGTAAAACTCTACAGGTTTGGACACCAAGAAATCTTTGAGTGCAGTGTTTGCACCTTCTTTGTAACGGAATGTCTTTCGGCTTAAAAGATTGTCAAGATGCTTTGAAAGATTGGTAGTCAGTGAACGGGAGATCAGTGCAGGATTTGGTAGTCTCGTATTTCAAGTCGATGAGATTCTGCAGTACCATCTTGGCAACATGAAACAGAACATTGTGATGGAACAGAATTATCATTTAATCAGTGCCAATTCCATATTGCTTAAATGAATGGGCATTTCTTCGAGCTGTTTACAGTAAACTTCAGAAGTGATTCTCTGGTGTGATTCCGAAAAGCTATCGTCCTTGTTAAGACATTAAACTACATCCGCGTCCTGGGTAAGACGATAAACTACATCCGCGTCCTGGGTAAGACAATAAACTACATCCGCATCCTGGGTAAGACGATAAACTACGTCCAGCAGCAAGGCCTCTGATCAGGAGGTTTTGAGGAGCATGGAACACCTCTTAATTGCTGGTGTTCCCAGGTCCACTCTGACCCGAGGTGGTAGCACCTGTTAGGGTCCCAGCTATGGGCAAATAGTTAACTATTACCAGCAATACATTTTGAAAAAGATTGTTACCAGTAATACAATTTTGAAGGAAATGTATTACCAAAAACAGATTTTTGACAAAACAAAATATTACCAGCAATAAAAAATTTTGTCGCCATTAAATAACGCATTGAGGTTGATATGCCGTAAAACAAAATAAACCAAACCAATCTAAACCAAAGAATATATATTCTAATCATACGAATCCTAAAAAGGTTGTCGGCATTAAATAACCCATTGAGGTTGATATGTCGTAAAACAAAATAATCCAAACCAAACCAGAAAGCTGTAATGGATAAATCCAATAGCGGATCAACGTGTTTGATCCCTAGTATTCTTGACATTACATCTTGAAGATCAGACTTGTCTATAAAACATGAAGCTGGAAGAGAGTTCCACAAGGTTCACAGATAAAACAGATATGCATAAAAAAAATGAACTAAGAGGAAGAGGAAAAAAGATATGCTCCTCAATAGGTTGCATGAAATGCAAGGATGGCACACTGATATTAGAAAAGAAAAAATGCTTCAGAATTTTTTAGTCAATTTGACCCAAGCAAGGAAACAAAGCCACTAACACGTAGAGGGTTAATAAATGTGAAAGAATATAAAAAAACATTAAGGAGAGAGAAAAATAAAAGAACATAATTTAAGAGGACAGACGTTAACGATAGACATTACATTTTTGAAGATCAAATTTGTCTGGAAAGCTGGAAGAGAGTTCCACAAGCGAGAAGTGTGAGTAAAAAACTGTTAGCATAACACATAACACATAGACTAATAACATTGCAGATTATTCCTTGGATTATATCAGGAATTTCTAAATATATAGCAGGAACATCAGACCATATATGGCAGCAATAATCTAAGGTTGGACGAGTGGTAGACTTGTAGATAGGTAAGATAAATTCTGGCGAGAAAAAATGTCTAAAATGAAACCGTGAACCAACCTTTCTAGCAACAAAGCTAGCAACTGATTCAATATCGTCTTTCCACTTCATGTCAGTGAAAAATGTTAGCCTTATAAGGTGCATCCTTCTGTGGAACCACATTTCTGTTGCTTCAAGTTTCTTTTTCATTTGTGAGGAGATTGCCCAGTACTCACTTCGGTATAGGTCGAATGATATTATACAACAATTCAGTACTTTTTTCTTTGTTTCTAACGAAAATTTTCTTTTTTCTTAATACTTTGCTTAGGTTTTGTAAACCCTCTTTCGTTATCCCAATGTCGCTTCGGATTTCCCTGTCGCACATTCCGTCCTCTGTTAAAACATGTCTTTCGTATTTAAATTATTGAACTTGTTTAATTTCGGTATCTCCGGTTTGTAATTAGGATGTTTGACCGTTCCTTTTGCTAACCATGAATTCTGTCTCGTTGCAATTGATGTTTAATCCTTTCTTCTCGCTTTCATTCTGTAGGAGTGCTTGTAGTTTCCTTTCTCTAACTGATATCAACACTGCGTCATCTACATATCTTATGTTGTTAAGATTGTCCTATTTCCGGCCTGATTCAGCTGCGTTCTCCTTTCATCAGAATTCGTTTAATAAGTTTTCTTATATGGCTCATTAGCCTGATTGTCCGATGGAGTTCACATTCGTTTGCATATGTTTTTTTTTAAGCCGTGCTACGAAAATAGAGCTACTTAAGCTACTATATTAACACTCCTGTATATTTCATCTATTATGTTTGTAATATTGTAAATGGCGGCCATCTTTTTACTGATGACTATGCATTCTGTCTTCTTGTAGTTTATGCTTAGTCCCTTCTTCTCGCTCTCCTTCGCTATTTTCTGTAAGATACTTTGTAATTTTCTTTCCGTGTCTTCTATCAGTACTCTATCATCTGCATATCTTATGTTGTTAAGATTGTGGCCGCCACTGATGAATCCTGTCTTGAATTATTCCGTATTCCTGTCCGTATTCTGATGAATGGAGCATTCATCAGAATACGGATGATGAGTTTTGTCACGTGGCTCATTAGGCTAATTGCTCGGTGGAGTTCACATTCATTTGCGTCTGGTTTCTTAGGCAGTGCTACGAAAATAGATCTGCTGAAATATTCCGGTATATCCTCACTGTTGTAGATTTCATTTAATATTCTGTAATCTTGTCTATACTAAAATCATCTAAGTCTGTCAGCATTTCTGTTCCAATTCCATCTGGCCCTATCGCCTTGTTTCTGTTCATTTCCGCCAGTGCAACTTCTACTTCGGTTTTTATAATTTCAGGCCCGTCAGTAGTCCTGTGTATTGCCGGTTGTTCTCTTTCGACGTGGAAGTGTTTTCCAATATATTCGTTCCAGCACTGAAGAATTTTTTCCTTCTCTAATATGAGTGTTCCAACATTTGATTTGATGCAGCCTGTTGACAAGCATGGCTTCTGTCCCCCTCGTTCCATTATTTGTTTATGATTATCTGTTTTGTTTGTGGTACTCAATCTCTCTATTTCTGCACATTTTTGTTTAGCCACTCTTCTTGCATTTGCCTGCATTTGGCCCTTATTTCGTTGTGTAATTTTCTGTATTTCTTTCCGTGTCTTAGCAGAATTTTCTGTCTCCTTTGCATCATGTCGAGAATCTCATCAGTCATCCATTCGTTTTTTTTTCTTTCTTGTCCATTCTCCTTTGGTATAATATCGTTTGCTCATGTCGCTAAGGCTTCTCTTAACGCCTCCTATTTCAAGCTTCCATTTCCACTGTGTTCCTCAAATCAAGCAGGTGCGGAAATTTAAATATCTGGGAAGTGTTCCGACAGAAGACGGTAAGTACAACTCTAAGATCCGAAGACGTATTGAGATTGCCAAAGATGCATTACAAAAGCTAGGCTGAGTATTACGAGACAGGAGGATTTCGTTGGTAACAAAGAAAAGAGTACTGAACTGCTACGTGATATCTGTTCTCCTTTACGGTAGCGAATGTTGGACGGTCATCTCAAAGATGAAGAAGAGACTCTCAAAAGATGAAGAGGCAACAGAGGTATGGTTCTACAGAAAGATGCTAAGGATATCATGAACTGAACATGTGAGCAACGATGAGGTTTTGGAGAGGATGCAAACAAGGAGGAAGCTTATATTTAACATCAGGAAGAGGCAGCTGAAATTTCTGGGACACGTAATGAGAAAGGAGGGCTTGGAGAAAACAACGGGTGACATATTTAACGTGATGACAGAACAGGTTTTGGATGATAGAAGAGGGTTTGGGAGAAGTGACAAAAGGACAAAACCTATTGAGAGCTACAAGGGATAGGAGGAAGTGGAGAGCCATGATCGCCTACGTCCTGAAAGAAGACAGCACATAAAAGAAGAAGAAGAATGTTGTCAATGCCTAAATCATCTAAGGCTGCCAGTATCTCTGTTACGATTCCATCTAGCCCTGCTGCTTTGTTTCTGTCCAATTTGGGAAGTTCATATTTTAATATTTCTGGTCCTTTGATGTTTCTGTGTATTGCTGGCTGTTCTCTTTAGTCGAAGAATATTTCTTCAATGCATTTGTTCCATGATGCTATTTTAGAAATGGAGATCCTACCAGGATTTATTAACAGTTGGTGTAACCATAACAATATAAGATACGCAGATAACACCATGTTGAAGGCCGACCCAGAAAGCAAAGTACAGGATCTCCTAGACATAGCAGTAGAAGAAAACGAGAAAAAAAGACTAACCTGTAAGAAATCAGAAAGTATGGTCGTCAGCAAGAGAAAACTCACAAGATAAGAGTTGGCGATATCAACATCAAGCAGGGACAAAAGTTTGAATAATTTTTTTTTATTGTTTTAACAGCGGATCGAACATGTGATACCAAAACCTGAACATGTATTAGATAAGCGAAAGAATTCAAAATGCTATGCAAGGGGCTGAGAAACGAAAAAATAATTAGAAACAAAGAAAAGTGTCTGAATTGTTATGTGATATCCATTTTTCTCTTCTCTAGGTTAACTGCTGATATATTAATGGTTATTGCTGAAAGATTCTATCAAGCTTTAGATAAGAATGATGAATCTTGGGCTCTTCCTTTGGATATCTCGAAGGTATTTGACAGTGTTTGACATATTGGTCTTCTTGAAAGGTTGTGGTATTTCTGGTCGAATTTTTGAACTGATCCAGTCTTTCTTATTTATCACAAAATGAAAGTTGTCTTGAATGGCCACTCTGCTAGATTTTTTTGCATCAATGCAGGCGCCCCTCGGGGTTCTATACATTGCTCCCAATTTTCATCAACAAACTTCCTTATGGCATCATTTCCAAACTGGATATTTATGCTGATGACACAACCATTTATTCCTGCCCTAATAGTAATTCTAAGTGGTTCGATAAAATCAAATTGGCAGCCGATCTTTAAAAAATACTTACAATCTGTTGTTTACTGGGGCAAAGAAGGGCTTGTTAATTTTAACGCCTCCAAAACAAAACAACTTACTGCTTTTTATCAGCATGTCTGGTGCTCGCCTCCAGAGGGACTCGTTGCACCTTATAAGGCTAACATTTTTCACTGACATGAAGTGGAAAGACGATATTGAATCAGTTGCTAGGTTTGTTGCTAGAAAGGTTGGTTCACGGTTTCATTTTAGACATTTTTTCTCGCCAGAATTTATCTTACCTATCTACAAGTCTACCATCCGTCCAACCTTAGATTATTGCTGCCATATATGGTCTGATGTTCCTGCTAGGTATGTTTTGCAGTTTAAAACTGCATTCTTGAATCTCTTATTGATAATTATATATTTGATTTGATTTTGTCCTTCTTTCTCGGCTTCTCCATGTCCATATATGTCTTGTGTGTTCTTCGAGCCAGGTGTTGGTTACTATCTGATCATTCGCCGTGCAACATTGGACTCTTTTTTTCACCGCGTTCATTACGAGTTCATAGTCCGAATTTAACAACTATTTCACCATCTCTCGTTGCCTGCTTTGGCATTCAGGTCTCCAATGACGAATGATACTAAGTAGTGCGTTCACACTGTGTACACTTTACTTTTGACCTTGTGCCTAACTTAACTAAGGTTACTAAACTATAAATTCAATTACAGAATACAAAATTTCGTTTACAATACCGAGAGATCTTACTTCTTCATTCTATTGAGGTAATTTTTTAACTACATGTTGAGTTGCACTTTGGTAGAATTACTGAATGTGAAAGAATATAATAGAAGCATTATTAAGGGGAGAGAATAATAAAAGGACGAGAATTAAGAAAACAGAAGATAACGATTGACATTGCATTTTCATTTTTGAAGATCAAATTTGACTGGAAAACAAGGAGTCAGAAAAGAGTTCCACAAGCGAGAATTGTGAGAAAAGTTACTGTTAGTATATAATATATGGTTACATCTAGCCATTTTAACTGGAAAATGATGAGACCTAGCCGCCAATCAAGTAATGCGCTTAAACACATAAAGACTAGGTAACATAGAGGAGAGTTCATCAGAACATTTAACATGAAAGTATTTATAGAATAATCATAAGGTGGTGGGAAAGTGACTGAAGTCGAGATGCCAGATCAGGACTAATAACAATGCAGATTCTTCTAGGGTTTATATCAGAAATTTCTAAATATATAGCAGGAGCATCCAACCGTATGTGGCAGCAATATTCTATGGTAGACTTGTAGATATATAAGATAAATTCTGTCGAGAAAAAATGTCTAACATTACACATTTCCTTTAACAGAATCCACTTCTTAAATGGTATTCTTGAATTACCTTTGATATGAATCTAAAACAATAGATATTGCTTAGTTACTGAACCCAATAATATGAATTATGGATATCAGGAAAAACTTCGGTTAAAATATATATTATATTAATATATATATATATAAAAATCAATATCTTTTTGGTATGTATATATATTTAGGTATTTAGAGAGACATAAATGGATTCAATGTCACGAAGATCGTGAGGATGATATGGCTAAGAACAAAAAAACTTAAGAAATTTGCAAAGATGTATACGGCGTTTTTAGTAAATAATTAATTTTACTTCTTGTGAGAGTAAACTGTGGATACAGTTATCTCCCTTTCTGTGGAGCTCTCTAAAAAAGTGATAATTTTATACTTCATCTATTTTTTCTGCTGTATGTTCGGTTGGTAAATAAACACGTTACGTTGTACACCTATCGTTACATTTTCCTTTCCTCTATGCTTCTTGTCGTTATATGTCGACTTACTACTGCAACCCAAAAAGCCATGAGCACAACTCAACAGGGTATGGGACCAGAACACGGAACATATTATTCGACAAACATTAAAAGAATAATGAACTTTGGGATGTAAAATGCATGGGGTACCTCCACACCCTGGAATTAAAAAATGAACTCAAAAAAGAGGACATTGGCCAGAAAATGAATAAAGACATTTTTGCCGAGTTGATTCAAGTACTCAATGGCAGGAGTTTAGCACTAGTGATGAAAAACGCAAAAGACAAAAGAGCGATAAAAATCTGCTTGGGTTAAGGAAAACATTAAATATTGCGTTGTACACGGAATTATCGACACTCGCAAAATTGCAGGAAGAGAATTTAATAGACTAAGTACTTCGCGCTAAAAAAGCAGCAGCAGCCTTAAGAAATCCTGGTAAGGTAACCTCGGATTCACTGTTGATAGCGATGCTACTCAAAGGCATTCCAGCATGTTTTAATAAATTGAAAAAAGTAATATCGCGAAAGGACAAACAACCAACTCTACAGGAATTTAAAACTTCGTTACATGCTTTCGACAAAAGTGAAGAAATATCTACAAAAAAAAATCAGCGATGAAAACCTGTACAGTGTAACCCGGATATAAGAGAGTTGTCGGGACCGGAGAAGAAGTCTCTTATATCCGGTTTTCTCTTATATCAGGGTTTGGTCTATTTTGTTTGGGTAAGTATGGCTCTAATTTGAGACCAAAGAAAATCTCTCTTATATCCGTGTTTCTCTTATATCCGGGTCTCCTATATCCGGGTTACACTGTATAATGAAAAACGCGCCCAAACCAGTCACCACGTGCTTCAAATGCAACAAAAATGGCCACACGGCAAAAGAAAAACAAAAAACAGAAAATGCTGTGAATTTTGTGAATCAAAAACACACGACACAAAATTTTGTAGAAGAAAAAGAGACAATGTTAAGTAAGTGAAAGATATTACAAGTTTTATTACAAGGTAACAGCAGATCCAAATATTAAACTAATTCATTTTGAATTACTTGTTGACTGTAGAGCGACCACACATATCGTAAATGATGAACGCAAATTTATATAATTTGAAGAGAATTTAGATCCAAATAAACATTTTATTGAATTAGCAGATGGATCAAGAAAAAATAATATTGCAATGAAAAAGGGAACTGCTAAATTAATGTTATATGATGTGAAAGGCATTGTATACAGGATGTATTTAAATAACGTTCTCTATGTTCCATGTTTTAACCAGAATATATTTTCAGTACAAACTACCTCTTATAAAAATTTTCACAGAATTCAGCTTCACTAATCACTGGAAATGGAGTCAAGTTTAATATAAAGAAGCATGCTCGATTATAAAAAAAAAAAAAAAAAAAAAAAGCATCCGTCCGTCTCGAGAGACGATGGAGTAGCAAGGTGCGCTACGAGCCTTGGTGGGATATATGGAGGACTAGGGCTGCCCGGACGTCTACTTCCCCTTCTCGGCCTTGCTAGCAGAGTCCAAAGGAGAGGATAAACCAATACAGTTTGGTACCGGCGCGGCTGCAGAATTTGCCGGATGGTAGCAGGAAGTGCCGTCCATCCGCCTTAGGGGCTCCACTCCGGGTTTGAATTCAGAGTTGTCCTTCTCCTAAACCAGTTGCCATCCAAGGCTATAGAACCCAGGCTGTCCTGCTATTTACCTATAGCTGGAGGGAGAAGAAGAGGATTCACACCTTTCCCAAGGGTATTAGCATGTAAGTGAATGTAATGGATTCGACTGGAATTCGAACTCGGTTCTCCGCTATCCATTACTCCGCCGTACTCGATTATATTATTTGAATAAATGTGTAATTGGACACACGGAACAAGTTAAATATAATCTCGAAACGTGGCATAAAATATTAGGTCACTGTAATATCCCGGACATTTTAAAACTACCAAGTTCTGTGAAAATGCTGGTAAAATGCCTGAATTCAGATCATGAGAGCCCGATGAAAAAGCACCCTTAGAACTTGTGTACATTGTGATTTAGCTGGCGGAGTAGAAGCCACTAGCAAGGATGGATACAAATCTGTTTTAACTTTTACAGATGATTATTCCGGATTCATAATGTATTTTCTGAAATATAAAAGTAACATAGTAGAAGCCACTAAACAATTCTTGTCTGACTGTGCACCTTTTGGAAAATTAAAAGACTGAGAAGTGACAACGGGTCTGAATTTATGTCAAAACAATTCAAATCTCTTTTTACCGGACATAAAACATGAAACCTCGGTGACATATCCACCTTATGAAAATGTAACTGCTAAAAGAGGGTGGCAAACATTATTCGAAATCTTTCGATGTTTGTTAATAGATGCAAAATTATCAAAAAAATCTTTGGAACTAGGCTCTACTTAAAGCGACATAAATCCAAAATACATGCTTCAACAGCAGATTAAAATCAACCCCATATAAAGCATTTACCGGTAAAGAACCAAATATTCAAAATATGAACAAAATATTTGCTATGCATAGATCCAAGACAAAAAGAAATTGTAACCCATCCAGAAAAAGTAATTTTTGTAGGATATGACAAGTATAGGCCTGCATATTTTGTCTACAGAAAGACACTATCAAAAAAGGAAGATCAGTTATTTTCACAAATACATTTGCAATAGAAGAAAAAGAATATTATCAAGAAGAGGTAAATAATTTTGAAGAAGAATTTCATCCAAGGATAAGTTATAACCAACCTGTAGAAGAAAAAAATGAATGTACCCCACAGATGAACATAATGATCACGGTGATAGTGAAATCACACCACAATGTGAAGAAATTTCCAGATAATCCGCTAAGACAGCGAAGGACGCCAGATTATCTAAAGGTCTACACGACTGGTGATGAATTGAGTGATTATGATTCTGTATATTTTAATATGGTTTCTTGTCAAAAAATAATTGATAATCCTCAAACTTATAAAGAAACCATCAATTCCCCTGAACCAGAAGAATGGAAAAAAAGTAAAGGACGAAGAAATTAAATCCTTAAAGGAAAATACCTACACAATAACAACCTTACCCATTGGTAAAAAATTTAGTTGGTGGCAGATGAACATTAAGGAAAATGCCAACAGCATAATGGATTATAAAACAAGATATGTTGCTAAAGGATTTACTCAAGTTGAGGACTTAGACTGTCGTGAAACATAGACACCTACTACTAAGATGGCTACACTCAAACTTTGATGCAATTTGTTGCACAATATGACTTAATAGTGCACCAGATGCATGTTAAGTTAACTTAATGCAAAAAGTGATGGTGAAAATTACTTAGAACAAACAGAAAAGTATGAAATTTCAGGAGGAGAGAGAAAATACTATTTACATTATTCGGACTATTGTCCTCATCTTTGTCGCCATATTTATTACAACGCTTCTTCCCTTGTACGCTCCGGCCTTCTTCAGGCGGTTGGAATGTCGAACTGAACCCTTTATTTCGCTGGCTGGAGTAGACTGTTCTAGTTCCACGTGCTATGTCTAATGGATGTCAGTTATCAGTTATCTCCTGTTAATTCCCCTCTGAACGTTCTCCACCGCCTTAACCAGGTATTGAACTCACACTATTTGGGTCCTGTCACTGGATCTAACTAACGCCTTTATCCACTGTGTCATGTGTCCTCGAGGAGAGCTGTCAGCTGTCTTGCCGTGTCGAACTCTCTGCTGGACGAGGCTATGCCGAAGGGCGGAGTCTCGTCCAGGGAGGTAGGCAGAAACCCGATCCCGCGTATGCAGAGTCTACGGGTTCTACGAGGAATTTTTGCCCGAGCCCACGGGCTCGGTATTTCCTACATTAAATTTGGCCTTATGTTGCAAACTACCTCCTGGGGAGGCAGGTAAATATTGTAATATGCTGTCTAAGTAGTCCACCACCAGCAGTGGTTTACCTACTTCACGCCGCTGGCCCGTATTGTATTTTGTTGATGTTATAAAGATTACCATTTCATTTCCAACTTCCGTTTTGGTTATTCCTCATTCAGTAACCTTTCCTAGGTTACAACAAAAATAAGATCAAGCAATAGTAATAATTTTTAGTATAGGTTGATGACATTCTAATAGCTTCAAATGACTTAACAATGTTGAATAATGTGAAAAATAAGCTTTCACGAAAATTTTAAATGAAACATTTAGGAGTAATATCACAATTTCTTGGAATAGGCTTCGTAGTCAAACCAGGTGAAGTCAGAATGAATCAACGTGCATATATTGAGAAAATATTAGCAAAGTTCAATATGACTAATTGCAAACCCAGAACACCTAGTGAACAGAAATTAAATTTCCCTAAGGACGCTTAACCTTTTGATACAAGAAAGTATAGAGAACCTACAGGAATTTTAATTTATTTAACAACATGCACACGGCCAGATATTACTTGGATTGTCAACAAATTATCGCGGAACAATCAAAATCCTACCTTTGAACACAGGAATGAAGTGAAAATGTGCTAAATACTTAAAAGGAACGATAGAATTGCATTTCAAAAAGTGTAAACTCGTAGGATCTACTGATGCAGATTGGGAAAGCTCCGAGGATGGAAAAAGAACCTCTGGCTATTGTTATTCCTTATGCAAACAAAGACCTGTTATATCTTGGAAAAGTAAAAAAAAAAAAAGTCTACTGTAGCTGTGTCTACATGTGAAACAGACTATGCAGCTATGACGTCAGTTATCCAAAAAGGACACTTCCTAATACAATTACTGAATGAGATGGTTATCGATAAAATCAGCAAATTTATACTCAGACAATCAGAGTGCAAAGGGCCCTATTACAAGTCAAAGGACTAAACATATTGATATAACATATCACTTTATAAAAACCAAAACTGATGATGGTACTATAAACTTAAATTATGTACCAATAGATGAGAATATTGCAGATATTTCTGAAGTCTCTGACGAAGACGAAGTTACAATTGTTGGTACCAAAATTTAAAGTTTATAGGGAAGGGGTGTTAAGGTAAACATTGGGCACATTTATCTCCCTTTGTAAGGAACTCTCTAGAAACGGGATATTTTTTTACTTTCTTTGTTTTTCTGCAGTATATTCATTTGGTAAATAAATTTGTTAGGTTGTAAACCTCTCGTTCCATGTTCCTGTCCTATGTACTTCTTGTCGTTATATGTTGAATTACCACTGAAACGCAACAAGCTGTGGGCACAATTCAACACTTCTTCTGTTAAGTTAAACAAAACTGTAAGTAAACATCTCTTTACTCCTTCTTATCATTATTTTGCCTATAGTCGAGTTTTAGTAAGTCTTAGAACATTTTCGATATTGTCAAGCATCCCAAAACATGTTGCCATCATTTCGAAGTTTACCAACAAATACTTGATAGAGCAAAGACAACTATCACTGTGTAGAAAATATTTCGAAATAAACAAAATCGTAAATTTATATCCCATAAGTATTTACGAATCCTAAAATTAATGCCAAGTAAGAAAAAATATTTCGTTCTCGTCGTTGTAACAGTCCAACATTATAAATATAAGCGAAACACTTTCCAACAAAGAGTTTATGGAATCCTCCATACTTGCCTGTCACGCCTTACGGGAAGATGTACTCTTCCCCAAATTAACCTTTAACCAATCATCACTTCACTTTTCCAAACTCAACTTCCCATTGGATAATATGACACAAAAATGTAGCAAGTTGAGACAAATCCTTTTTCCCGCGCAGCAGTCTGGAGCCAATTTGAAAACCCAAAAATTAAAAAAAAAAAAAAAAAAAAGAATCACTCGACTTAATTCAAGTTAGTCAGACACTGAGTTTCGAGAGATGCCAACAGACTCCACGCGTGCCAACACACTGACTCAATAACACTACCAGCCTCTCATCAACTCAACACAACTCGCACTACTATTGCCGCGTAAAGAAATTTAACTTACAATTTACTAAAAAAGTGACATTATCACTACGAAATAGTAATTGTACATTTAATCAACTTTAGCATATCAGTCAAAGGCACACAACTCTTCATAACTTGAATCAACACTTACAATCGTCACACACATACACACTATTATTTGAACTCACACAATTGACGCTTTACCTTGCAGAAATTAAACTATTTTAATTTCGAAAACAAACTTAAACCATCAACATTCATTCACCAAATCTCTGCATGGACACTCTTTGCAATCTTATCTCACTTGCTACATCTAACAAGCAACCTATCATCACTTTGTGTATGTCAAATATATATATATAAATTCATGGTATTGTTGAAATCTATAACTACGTTCTTTTTTCCTTGATTTCTACAAGTTGTATTGTCTTCATATGTTCGTTTAATTCATTTGTTGTGGATAAATGCATAATATACACGCACATTTTAGGCCTTCACAAAATTTCACCTTCTGACACATCTTACTTAGCATAAATTCTGCAACAAGTTCTCTGACCATAAGAATTTGACAGCCAAAGAAAAAATAAATAAATCTCCTATTAGACGTATTAACTGTAACAAAGGCATTTTTTGTCTATATTTCTGAGGTGCGGTATTATGATTATTTACATTATTTGCATTATTCGGACTGTTATCCTCATCTGCACTGATATTTCGTTTTGACCGTTGTAGGCTCCGGCTTTCTTCAGCTGACTGGAATTTCGAACCGAACTTTTTATTTCGTCCACTGGGATGGGAAATATGTAGAGGGAAAAGGGATATCACTGACGAGGTTGAAATAATAGACAGAGAACATCACTGGAAAATACGATAACTTAAGGAATCAGCACATATGCTAGGCCACAAAAATTTTCTGAGCCGACCAAGCATAGAAATGAATACAATATAGGAACCAGAAATAAGGAGTTCTAGAGAAAAGCAATGAATAACAACACAAAATAAGGTTGATAAAAAAGGTTGCTGAGAGATTAGGGTTATAATTCATACACAGATGTCCTCAAGGACATATGGCCTAGTGGATAAAGACGTTGGTTAGATCCAGTGACTAGACACAAAAAGTTGTGAGTTCAACCCAAAAACTTAGAGAGCTGAGTTAAATGTAAATAAGTGAGACATCCAGAAGCGGTACGGTACATGGAACTAGAACAATCTACCCCGGTGGACGAAATAAAGGGATCGGTTCGAAATTCAAATCACCTGAAGAAGGCCGAAACGTTGTGAATATGGCAATGAAGATGAGGATAACTGTGCAAATAATGTAAATAATGCAAATAAACATACTACCTCATTTCAGAGATATAGAGGCTGAAAGGTTGTGAATATGGCAATGAAGATGAGGATAACAATCGGAATAAAGTAAATAATGTAAATAATCATAATGCCTCATTTCAGAGATATAGAGGCTGAAACGTTGTGAATATGGCAATAAAGATGAGGATAACAGTCCGAATAATGTAAATAATAAGAGCATTGTTATTGAAGTTACTTAAACTAATGAGGATAAGCATGCTGCTGATACCTGAAACAATATCTAATGATATTAATGACGATAACTACTTTTGTTTTCTTCTTCAAATTATTTTCAAAATTCAAATAAAACTATTTTAAATAAGAAGAATAATTATCGCCATTGGGTAGCGAATTCCCCATGCGCCTGATGAAATAACAATTTTCAAGTTTATTAGAGTTACAAACCCTAGTGCAACCAGGATGGAAGACCTGATCAGATTTCCTGGGCAAAGGTTAGACAGGCCTGATCGTGACTCAGGCCTTTTTATGGATGTCTCCTGCCGGCCTCTCTGACCTTTTTACAGTCAATATTAGCAGAATGATATGACTAAAAAAATACAACATCCGGCTCGATTTACATCTCTGGAGCTTGCGGTCACTGCATGTCCGATCAGGCCCAAGGGAAACAACGCTGGGAAGCAGTTGGACTACAGAAGGCGGCAAAGTGCAAGTCGCACGACAGAGACATTATAACAATTTTGATAGATATGGTATTGAAGTTGTCTTTCATTGTCAAAACGCGAAAGTGTCAAATCCAAACACATTGAATGACTGTAGCACTAAGTTTTTGTTTTGTGATATCAAATAAAGGGTTAAATAAATTAAAACTGCGTCACATGACTCTGTAAACACCACACAGAATATTTAACGTTATATTTAATACAGTGATCGTATTAAATGTGTCCAACTGCGGGAATTCTGTGAAAAACATGGGGAAGCAATTGCAGCATTTTCACACTTTTTAAAGTTAATGGGTCAAAATTTCTGCATAGAATTTCACAGTGAAAAATAGTAACAGTCTTTCGGAATTGATGATTTATGAGAAAATCCGTGTTATTCTTGAAATAGTGAAAGGTTGAAGAATTAAATGAAATTTAGGGAAAATGCTTTCTATTAGGGTGGTGCAAAAAATAATGTCGTTTTCTCACATATATTACTATGTGAGAAAACGACATTATTTTTTGCACCAACCTAATACTAATTCAAATGCTGCATGACAAATAAATGCGAAACTGTAACGAAACCAGAAACACGTTTTTACAATCACGTGTTTTGTGAAGTTTTAATGACTGAATACTTTTATTATACTGTGCTAAAACTCGGTAAATATTTAGAAATGTAGACACACACAAATATATATATATATATATATATATATATATATATATATATATATATATATTCTCATAAATCATCAATGAGCTTTTTAGTGTTTTCGTAAATATATATATATTTATGAAAACATTAAAAAGCTGTTTACCTGACTACCCGGATTTCGACAGCAAAGTCTCCTCAGAAAAGAAGGATCCTTCTACTTGCCTGAAGAGACCTTGAGGTCGAAACCCGGGTAGTAAGGTAGACAGCTTTTTATTGTTTTCGTATATGTTTTTGCTCTGCATTTTCTATTTTGGATATTTCTATTGAGCACTTTTTTGTGTTTATACATTTTAGGCGCGGGTGTTTTCAGCCTCCCATTACAATATAGTATTTTATATATATATATATATATATATATATATATATATATATATATATATATATACACACACAGACGCATACACAAAAATACACACAGAGACATACATTTACATACAACAAACGAATATATACAAGATTTCAGATATTATTGTGTAAGTAAATGTTTTCACAATAAAATTGATATTAATCAACTGATACTGGTAAAATCTTCAGATACGCTTAAATTTATATTATAAATATACCGTCTGAACTTCAGCTTATACTATCTGTTTTATTAGAAATATTTACAGTAAGTTCACTATTTACATTGTTCGGGCTATCATTCTTACTCTTTGTACCCCATTTTTATCACGACGTTTCGGCCGTTGTACGCTCCGGCCTTCTTCAGGTGGTTGGAATGTCGAACTGAACTCTTTATTTCGCTCACTGGGGTAGACTGTTCTAGTTCCACGTGCCATGTCTAATGGATGTCCCGTTATCAGTTATCTCCTGTTAATTCCCTTCTCGAAGTTCTCCACTGACTTAACCAGGTATTGAACTCACACTCTTTGGGTTTTGCCACTGGATCTAACCAACACCTTTATCCAATGTGTCCTTGATAAATATGGCAACAAAGATGACGATGATAGTCCGAACAATGTAAATAGTGTACATAATACCTCATCTCAGAAATATAGACAGTTACAGTAAGTTATTGTTTTAAGCATTCAACCCCAAGCAAGGCGGGAAGCCACTAGCACGCAAGGGATTACAGAGATTTGGAGCTAGAGCAAATAGGAGTGATAGAGGAAAGGATGAAGAGAAGGATAGGGGATAGATCAAGGCATCTGGAGACGTCGATTGACATTACATTTGATTAGTTGGAGATTATAGCTATCAAGGAAACAGATAAAAGATGGTTCCACAGGCGAGAAGTGCGAGACATGAAGCTATTGGAGTAGAAGAAACGGCTACATTTAACAGTTTTGACAGTGAAAGGGTGAGAGCGAGATGCCAGCCTAGTTGAACGCTTAAATTCATGTAGTCTGGGAACCGGCGAAAGCAGCTCATCGAGGCAGTTACCATGAAATTATTTGTAAAAAAGACAGAGGGAAGCGACGGCACGTCTGTGAGAGAGCGGCTGCATACGAGATGTCAGATCAGGGCCAATTACATTGCATACCCGTCTCTGGATTTTGTCGAGGACCTTAAGACGAACAGCAGGCGCTCCAGACCATATATGGACCGTCTTTGGATTTTATCAAGGACCTTGAGACAAATAGAAGGGGCTCCAGACCATATATTGCAGCAATACCCCATGTAAGGGCGAATGGTTATTTTTTAGATTTGAAGGATTGACTCCGGCGAGAAAAATATCCTGGCGCGGCACAGAGAGAAAACTTTCCTTGCGGTGGACGAAGCTATTGACTCAATGTATTTGTTCCATCTCAGGTCAGCGGACAATGTGAGACCGATCATTTATTATATAACTCAAGGATTGTTAACCACATTTTAATAATATAGCAATTGATTTTTTAAATTTATAATATTTAAATAGGAATGAATTGTAAAAAAAAAAAAGACTTATTACATCTGATGGGAATACCGTAAAGAAATTGAAAACATTGGAAAGATAATAAAACGAAAAAAATGATTTTAAGGATTTCGCAAAAAGAGTTTAAGTAAAAAATTTAAATTTTAATAGATAGGAAAGTAGTTTAGACAGCAATAATCGAAGCTAGCCTTGCGAATATAAACCGATAAAAAAAGGTGCATAATATTCGTTAAAAACATGATAACATTAAAGCAATCATGATAAGCACCTGTTAAGTAAACATCACAAAGAGAAACTTGTGCGATAGACGAAGTAGTATCTGAAAACTGGTTTAGCGACAGTAATTGTACGAAAAAATGCTTCAAAGTGTAACAGGAGAAATTTGTATTTCCCTCGTTATGGGCATTATTATATCCATGATATAATAACACTGTAGTTCACAGACTTAACAATAGGGTTGAAAGGAAAAGGAATGAAAAATTTGCTTTGTTCTCAGAGAGACTTTTATATCGCTAAGACATAAACAAAAACTATATCTACATATATACAAGTGTCCCACGCGGAGAATAATATGTCACATATATCTAGACAGCAAATCGTAGCGTAAGAAGAATCAAAAACAAAGGGTCTTACATATAATATGGAGATAGTGCAGTGTCTGGAGAAACCATGTTTAGGACCCCAGATTGAAACGGTTGGGAAACAGCGAGTCTGTGTTTTCCAAAATTGATGACTACGAACTGGAGTTTCTTTCTATACCTGGGAAAAATATATTCCCAACGGTAAATAGTACTGTCGAGCTTACAAGTCCATGGCATGGACTTTTAAGCTCGTCAGATTTTGCCCTTCCCCCATGCTAAAGAAAGAAGCAACTTTTAGTTTTGGCTGCTGTAAAATTGGCTGCCTCCGTATTCACTGTATGTTGTGATGTCACTAAGCGTCCGTTACGTGAACCACGTGACTTATCTCCACCAAAGTGAGATAATCGCCTCCTGTATTCCTAGAAAGTAATGATTTTAAAATTGTAACGGAAAAGTTAACTAAACAAATGGTTGAATGACTGAAGTTTATACAATAATAAGTAACCGATAGTTGTACACAAAATAATAAAATAATTTATTCGTTTGTATGGGACATTGTGTTAATGAAATATAAGTTTTTATTATATATCTCTTTTGGATTTATTTACATGTATGCTGCACTTTGTTTACCTAATAAAACTTGGAATCCAAAAACCAATCAAAATTTTTAATTAGAATCGATTATATAAACGGAAATTATTTCGATAGATTGCATATATAAATCTCCTAAAACATTTATTTTCCATATATTAATGTGCATAATAAAATCTAACATTAAGTATCTCACTTGGCCACACATATCCTTTCTCTGCTATTAATAATGAAAGTTATTCTTTCTTAACAGGAATTTGAGGAGTAATTGATGCTTACATGTCTTTAATTGTGAAGAGTACTACTAATGCTACTGAATTCCATATACAATGACAGAATACATATATCTATATCTACAATTCTCAAAATGTCTGTGTGTATGTATGTGTGCGTGTTTGTGTGTATGTATGTGTGATCGGATGTTGTTTATGCGTTTCCACAGTTTTCATCCGATATCGATGAAATTTTTTTTGTTTGATAATTCTTCAGTGCCAGTTTTGAGTCCAAATTGGCTTGAAAAAATTACAACCTTGAAGATGAAAAATAAATGCGCAAAATCAAAGGCAAAATTTAATGTCTGTAAAAAACAGGCTACAATCAATTTAAAGAGTTTAAATCTTTCACAAAAGATTATTAGAATTATAAGAAAAAATATATATTATAAATAAAAAATTATCGTATATTATTATTATGATAGTCCATGTAAGAGGTTCCTTCCTTGCAAGAATGAAAACGCAAAAAACAGCCCTTTTCAGGGCCACTCCCTATTAAAATTGTTACAACCCCCCATCCAATTTGGGAATGTACCTCCGTTGTGGAACCATCTCTTAATTGCTCGTGTTCCCAGGACCACCCTGACCCGGGGTGGAAGCACCTGTTAGGGCCCCAGCTATGGGTAAATAGTTAACCCCCAAACTGGCGTCAAAACACTATGAAAGTGTAAAAATAGGTTTTCATACCAGCAATACATTTTTGTCAAAAATTATTACCTGCAATACATTTTTGGTAAAAAATATTACCAAAAATGTATTGCAGGTAATAATTTTTAATAGCATATTAAAATTAAAGTAAAAAATATTACCAGCTATACATTTTTGGAAAAATATTGCCAACAATACAGTTTTGGAAAAAAATATTACCAACAATAAATTTTTGGGAAAAAATATTACCAGCAATACATTTTTGGAAAAATATTAGCAACAATATATTTTTGGAAAAAGTATTACCAGCAATAAAATTCTTGTTGGCATTAAATAAACCATTGAGGTTGATATACCGTAAAACACGCCAAACCAAACAATTTATTAGCCACTTCCTTCTTTTACATTCATAAAAATTGTAGAAGTGATAAATTCACACACGTATAGATTCACAGTCATCGTCACGTATATATGCTCTCTTGAGAATATATGGGAAAATGCAACAAAAGGTAAAAAGGGAATGAATTCAAACATTCCTAATTACAGCGACATTTAATGAATCACTTTAATGTTCTCTCTCTCTCTCTCTCTCTCTCTCTCTCTCTCTCTCTCTCTCTCTCTCTCTCTCTCTCTCTCTCGCTGTTTTTCTTTGGCGTGTTTGTTTTTATTTTGTGTTCATTTGGATATATATCACCAGGGTCGAAATGTCAAGTGCTATCATATTTCTTTTTATTTTAATTTTTGTGTTATACGTGTACATGTGTTAATCATGAATTGTTGGGATTAGGTTTTAACTATATTGTAACCCATACTTTTGCCATTATAAAATTCTAGAAAACTCATACACACACAGTCACATCACTATAAAGATCAATGGAGAAATGGAATCAGGCTTAACACACAGGATAATCTATTTTCAAAGATATGCTATTAAAGCTAATTGTTTTCCCTAAATTGTACGACAAATGTGTTTCCAACCCCCACAAATTCATGTTACTGACATTTTATGACTGTGCTTGAAATCAGCGTTTTTCTCAGACAGAAAACATATTTAGCCGGCCACAATTTGAAAGCAACGTAGCGTTAGGCGACGTGAATGTATCGGGCGTTAACATTGAAGCTTCCAATCTAACAGAAACTTAAAAAGTACCGCGCTTGTGGTACTAGCTACTAACTACAGCTAATAGTCAGCCTCTTGGTGACCAGTTGAACAAGGGAGATGACTCTACAATAACCCCACAGAGCTATCTATAGCTAAATAATGAATGCCTCAGTGTTACTGCCACGGCCTACATCGGGGTCCTAGATACGATGATCAAGAATTGGATCGAAAGAATTACTATACGCGTTTCGGTAGAACTTCTCTATATAGAATTTTCACGATCATGCCTGCCTTTAGTGAGTGATCATCCTACTCTGTATCGCGGCCAAACTCTTCACACGGATTCTTCTTGACCGCACCCTAGATCAGATCTAAACGTACAAGATGGTTTCATCCCCGCCCGCTCTGCTTTCGGTCACATCTCCGCTCTTCAGCTGCTTATCGAGAAGTTCCGAGAGTATTGAAGAGACCGCCACCTCTATGTCGCCTTTATCGACCTGAAGGCCACCTTCGACAAAGCTGACACTGTGAACATCCTCATCTTCCCGCTGAAACTTCCCACCCTCTTCACCATGCTCTACGATGGCGCTGGGGGTGTGCAGACTAATGGAAATATGTCAGACTGATTCCTTATCTCTGCCAGCGTCCGCAGGGGTTGCGTAGTCGATCCCGATTTATTCAACTGCATCATTAACCATCTAATGGATGCGACCACTTCCATGGTGACTACGATCTAACCAGCCTGGACTACGTTGAGGACACGACGCTCTTTTGTTGCTCGCTGGTTGGGTTGTGGGGGCAATCCATGTGCTCAATGAAAAGGCAAGAAGGCATGGGCTGCGTGTTAACTAGTCGATGACCAAGTTGATGCACGTGGCAGACGGACCCGATCAATTGCCAATCATCAGTGGCAGCAGCCCCGTCAGGTTCACTACATTTTTCGTATACTTGGGCTCAGAAGTTTCCAATATAGGTGACCTCCTCACGGAGATCAACAGAAGACGTGGACTGGTTGCAGTTGCTATGAGAGACCACTAGAGTCATTTAGCGACGTTGCGACATCACCCGACGCACCAAGCTACGAGTTTACAACGCCACCGTTTCCTCTTTGCTACTATACGGCGCCCAGACGTGGCCTATCAGCGTCGGGTTCTGTGCCGTCAGGACCATCGAGGAAGTGCACTGGTCTGATCTTGTGTCCAATGAGGAGCTCTACTGGTGGACCAAACAGACTCCACACCATCGTTCATCGTGTTTGTTGGCTCGATAACGTCCTGCGACGACCTGGTGACCACCCTACCAAAGTCATCTACCAATTCGACTCGAGGTGACCTTGCGGTAGACCACGCTGCCGATGAAAGGACGTCCATCAGATTAATCTGAAGCTTTGACGCTAAGAGCTGGAGGGACAAGGTGGATCACGTGGGCTCAACAGCAGCAGCAGCTGCAGCATACCCGTCTAATATGAGGCCTCTGGGCTCCTCTGATGTGAATCTACTGGTTTACAGTCTGTGGTGGGGTTCTCCTAGAGGGCCGACAACCAGTGATATCAAGGACTTGTTGAAGGCTTCGATCATGGACGCAATGCCCAACGTTAAAGGGAACCACTTGACCCGTACATGAAATCACTTCTGTGACCCCAGTGAAAAATTTTACTACGTTAATAAAACATCAAAAAACGAAAAGAATAAATAATACAAAATGAGAATGGAAAACAAGTAAAAGAAATTAACACAATCAAATAAATAGACAAACAAACCACTCCCGCAAAAATAACCCCCAGAATAGATTACCCACAATGCACCACTGACCCATATATATAAATAGCCGAGGAAAAATCCAGCATTCGCAGTCTGACAATTGTGTCCAGCATGAAACAGCCTGTCGCCTCTGAGTGTTGACTTCAATGTTCATTTTTATATTTATATTTACATACGCTCTATCTCTGATATTGAGCACTTTATCCCATGAATATAGCACACCTTAAAACTATATTTCTTCATATATATATATATATATATATATATATATATATATATATATATATATATATATATTACATAATAGATAAGTCCAAAATTACCTCATGAGAATAGACTATTTCAACTAACGTCTATGCATTAGTATTTTTCGACTCAAATAGTGAGCTGATATAATGTTAAAAATTAAATATTTAAAAAAATATTTAAAAGGGAGGAAGCCATTGAAAATATGATAAGATATTGAACTTACCTAGACTATATATATATATATATATATATATATATATATATATATATATATATATATAATCAGTTGTATGGAAATGAGTTTGTGACCCTGGGTTTCAGGCTTTTGCGATCATCTGGCAAACTGCTTTATTTTTTAAATTGGATCTATTTATGCTTGTTTGACTATGTCTGGTGGTGGGAGGAGGAATCTGCTACTGTGTTTGTTTGGGGTGACACTTTCATACGCTTATATACACATGCATACATGTGAACGCATTTTAGTTCACACGAACACATCCATATAAACAATCCGAGGCTAGGAACAGATACATATCCATGCGTTCGGGCATACATACATACGCAGTTGTAATTCTATTTGGGTGAAGAGACTGTAGCTTTTTTTATAGATATAGCAATGTTCCTTTTCAACAAGGAGCAGGCAGAGGTGTTTTTGACGCTTTTCAGATCTACCGCCTGCGCTGTCAGAAACACTTCCACTTCCACACATACATATATGTAGACGCGCACATACACTCCTATTGGTCTGGGTCTTTCACCACCACTTTGGGGGGGGGGCATGCTGATGACGATGTCTATATTTTCAATGTAACTATAATGTAACTATATATATATATATATATATATATATATATATATATATATATATATATATATATATACACACACACAAAACGTTCACCAATATAGTCAAATCTCTTGTGCCGATGTCGTGAGTTTCCTAGGAATTGATCTGCTTGACCCTCATACGTCGATTTTGACGGAAGTGTCGAATATATATATATTAATGTATATTTGGGCACCAACCTTTCTTTTAAACATCTTTCGTTAAATTTAACAGACAAGAAAGATTTAATTAATTTTTTTATTTGGTTTCTCCAGCGTCCTTGCGTTTTTCTGTTTGGTGGGTGTAAAGGAGTACAAATTTTCCATAATTTTCATTGTCCGAAGCGCTTTCAAGTTCTTTAGCCATTTGCAAGGTGGTTTTGTTTTTGGTGTTATTAGTTTTTCTTCATGTTTTTACTGTTTAAGCTGTATTTAAGTTGTACATACATACGTATACATATATATATATATGTGTGTGTGTGTGTGTGTGTGCTGAGAAAATAAGACCTCTGAATTGAGAAATATCCAAAGAAACAATGCAGTATAGAGTTTAAGTCCCGACAATCTTCTCAATTAAAGATTTATTACATAGACAGCAAGAGAAATTCCATTTCTGCTAATCTTGCAAAAACTGTCAAAAGTAATACAATCTTATTTCCTGCAAGATTAGTTATAACATTTTTTCCTTGTTAAATTCTATTGAATGCAATGAATAAAATCATAAATTTATGAATAATATAACTTTTTAATCAAATTATCTTTTAAATAAAACAAACCTGAAAAGAGAGGAGAAATTTAATACAGAAAATTGTTTTATAAGACGCCTTGCTGTTCATATTTAAGGCTATGTGATCTAATCTACATACTACCAACTGTGTTTAATCCGTTTGGAATTAATAATCGTTTTTTTTTTTTTTTATTATGTCCTAAATTTCCACTGCCAATATATTGAAATCCTCGATTGATGGCTGAGATATTATTAGCATGTGATCCAAGTAAGTTCTTATGTGAAATATTGGATACATACATTCCTACCATTCTGTCAATTTTATTCAAATATAGCTTGTTACACTGCCAGCCTAAGTTCACGTCTCTCTTTTAACGTGGCTCGACTCGAAATCTGTCGATAAAGCATTCAAGTAAGTTTGCAAAATCAGTGACTGGTGTTGGTTCATCTTTGAGTAACAATACGATCTATCTTGGGAGGAAAAATGGCATAACAGTTTAGAAAGGACTGCAACTATAGAAAAAAAGATGATCTTCTCTCTGTCGAATTATTAAACACAAACAAGCTAATAGCACGAGAGACAGAAAATCCCTAAGCACTGGCATCAGGATCAGAATCGAAATACTGGAGGCTTCCATTCAGTATCACTGAAACACGGTAACTCTACGGCTTAGTAAATCAACAATTGTTGAAAAGTAAAGGGAATAGAGAATTGACATTTTCCTCTCAAAGGAAATACGTTCCTTGTAGCAAGCAAGCGTCTACTTGAGAGAATCTAAATCGCTCAGCATGTTAGCTTCGAGAATGGACGATGCGCAAAGCGGGTTCGCTTTGAAATCTTTTTAGAGCTTATAATAATAATAATAATAATAATAATAATAATAATAATAATAATGGTTACATTTTTTCAAGTTTGACAACAGCCTCACTAAAGGTACATTTTTATGAGAATGTCTCGAACATCCACGGGGAATGTAAGTTTTAGTATCCTGTGAATGGTAAGATGAAACAAAAGCAGAAAAATATCTTTATACTCATTCGATACTTCCTTGACATCGCTTGTTTAGAAGTACAAGGTCCATATCATTTAATTTTTAATAAATGCCCTTGGAGGATTATTTTAAGAATATTATATATATATTTTTACAGTAACGTTCACTCTGTACAAGGCCCGGGTGCTACTCGAGGTAGAAGGTTACGTTAACGACTAGTTTATATGGATAGGAGGGGAAGTAACGATTAACTTGAACAGATTAAGAAGTAGTGATCGGGGAAACATTCTCTTATGTGTGTCTATTCCACAGAGCGGTGGTTCACAGGAAGAAACTGTTTGAGTGGAAATTACTCCTCGTCGATGGAATACGTTTATTTTTTAAGAAAATTCATGTGTAATTTCAATACACATGAATTTCATTAAATAATAAAAGCATCTTTGATGTGTATTCAGAATGGATATATTGACGCGTTGTTTATTATTATTATTATTATTATTATTATTATTTTATTTCCTTTGATTTATGGTGTATGCTTATATCTTTCTGGGTCCCAACCAGAGACCTAAGGTCAGAAATGGCATCATGATATTTTCCACTGAGCATTTTTTGAGGAAAAAAAAAAGCTAAGATTACACATATTTTATATTTAAAAAAGCTCTTCGGAAGGTGCGGGCTATAGTTGTGAGTAAACTTTTGTATTTTAAGGCAGGAATCTCTTCAAGGAGTCTATTGAAATATTTTTCAATCAATCCGTGGGCTCCTACTACAAACTGGAGTTGTTAATATTCTCATGTGTCACATTTTAATGATTTCGATTTCAATATCATTGATAGTTTTTTTCTAAGATGCATTACAGCCTGATCATGACAATTATTATTATTATTATTATTATTATTATTATTATTATTATTATATTGTTTGTTTTTATTATTTATAATTTTTATGCGTATTGTGAGATTTTTGGTGTGAAAATAAATAAAATAAATTGAAAATAAATCTATTGGCGTGTTTTTAGTTTGCATGGAGCTTATAATGTAATCATTGAAAGTTAATGTGTAAAATCAGATTATATCGTCTGCAAAATGTCTGGATCTTACATTCTTTAATGTAAGGTTTTTTGGTGATACAAAAAAGTACGTCTGATGTGTGGTTATTGTGTGCAAGTCATTCATTAATATTTATTCTCAGTATTTTATTCGTAACTAGATGTACTTGCTTTTTATTGCAATTTTTAAATCAAAGTTAAATCTTATCCCAAGGGAGATCTCTTGTATTTACAGATCCATATTTTCAGCTTTCTAGAGGTTTCACCTACATGGTTCCTATAGTGTTACAGGCATTCAGCTTTATATATACCAGCTTCCAATTCTATTTTTTGCGAGGCAATTCTTTGATTATCTTGGAGGTAGTGATTATCGTTGGATTGTTTTGACAGGAATCGCGACGATTTCTATATTCATTTGGTGCAAGTAAAGAACATCCTGAGATTAGATGATCTATGCTTTTCTGATATTTGTCACAGAACCTGCATTTTGAATCCACACTATTATGTATAATATTCGCCCTATTTCTTTCATTTTTATGGTGAATTCATTCACTCTCATGTCCACCGAGGTACTGATAAGCTTCTCCTCGCTCTAAATTTTTATTATCTTGTAGTTTATTATTTTTATCGATATTTTCCCAATTATCCCACATTGCATCAGCAGCAGCCTTGCAAGAAAAAGAGGCACACTGCAGGGGTCGGGATACAAATTTTACCGCATCGGAGTTCAAAACTAGCGCATTCTCTCTATTACACTTTCGTCACAATAAATTGTTCACTTTTTAACAAAACTATTCTTTATGCAGAAAGTATGGATGGTCAGGCGCATTACAATGAACAAGTAATTCACTGCTCTACAAAAAAACCCAGAAAAAACTTTCATACAATCCCACATTTAAATTCCCAGATGTATCACTCATGCAACTCTTGGGACATGTTTTTTCTGACCATTTTGTAAATTCTTGATTTCAGGTCAAATGTTGTCATCATTTTTTCATGCATTGTTCAAATTTCCTACTTCTCTTGAAATAATGGTGACTCTACATTGCGTTTAGATAAATTCTTTTCGATTGCAGCAGTCGCCGAGTCGGTGGGCAGTACTACACGCCCAATTCCATCAAGGCTATCTGTGTGCTATTTTCTTTCTTACCCCAGTGAATTCTGTAAGTCTTCCTCCTCACGCCATATATGAAACAATAACGATATTTAGAAAATTCATTTTTCTCTATCATGCAAATATAAAGAGCAAGAAAGTTCCAATTAAATATCTATTATCATACCGGATTTTGTTACTGCTCTGTGAGTAGAAATCCATGAGATTACCTCTACTAGTGAACTTCCGCTAAAAAATCATTAACAGACCGGACTAAGATGATGTAATGCGTGACTCTATTTCACAAGCAAACCGAATTTTATATTCAATGTTTTCAGTTTAGCAACAATATCGCGTAATATTTCCCCCGGCAACATTAGATTTGGCACAAGGCCGAAAGTATGGGGCACCCAGTGAGGATCGAAGTCGTAATCTGATCTAGCAAGATAAGCTAGACTGATTTTAACAATGAAAAACTTATTCATTACAAGAAATTATTTTTCGAAACAAAAAACCTCACTTTATAATTTCTTTTAATTTTGTCATTGACGTATTTTAAATATCAAATAGAAATGATAATGTGAAGTTGGTTTCCAAGGAAAATTAAAGTAAAATGTCCCTGGTCCAAGCAACATAAGTAGACGTGCCCCCCTTCCCTCCCTCTCTCTCTCTCTCTCCCTCTCTCTCTCTCTCTCTCTCTCTCTCGCTCTCTTAAAGTAAAATGTCCCTGGTCTAAGCAACATAAGTAAACGTGCCCCTCTCCCTCTCTCTCTCTCTCTCTCTCTTAAAGGAAATAGTCCCTGGTCTAAGTAACATAAGAATACGTGTCCTCTCTCTCTCTCTCTCTCTCACTCTCACTCTCACTTAAAGTAAAATGTCCCTGGTCTAAACAACGTAACAAGACATGTCCTCTCTCTCTTTCTCTCTCTCTCTCTCTCTCTCTCTCTCTCTTAAAGTGAAATGTCCCTGGTCTAAGCAACATAAAAAGGCTTGTCCTACCTCTCTCTCTCTTTCTTTTTTCTCTCTCTCCCCCCTCTCTCTCTCTTAAAGTAAAATGTCCCTGGTCTAAGCAACATAAGTAAACATGCCCCTCTCCCTCTCTCTCTCTATCTCTCTCTCTTAAAGTAAATTGTCCCTGGTCTAAGTAACATAAGAATACGTGTCCTCTCTCTCTCTCTCTCTCTCTCTCTCTCTCTCACTCTCACTCTCTCTTAAAGTGAAATGTCCCTGGTCTAAGCAACATAATTAGACGTGTCTCTCTCTTTCTCTCTCCCTCTCTCTTTCTCTCTCTCTCTCTTAAAGTAAAATGTCCCTGGTCTAAGCAACATAAGAAGGCTTGTCCTACCTCTCTCTCTCTTTCTTTTTTTCTCTCTCTCTTTCCCTCTCTCTCTCTTAAAGTAAAATGTCCCTGGTCTAAGCAACATAAGTAGCCTTGTTCCCCCTCTCTCTCTCTCTCTCTTTCTCTCTCTCTCTCTCTTAAAGTAAAATGTCCCTGGTCTATGCAACATAAGTAGCCTTGTCCCCCCCCTCTCTCTCTCTCTCTCTCTCTCTCTCTCTCTCTCTCTCTCTCTCTCATTTTATAGGAGAATGTACAATTGTTCCTGCACGTGTCCTAAAATTAATAGAGGAAGTATTAAAGAAATAGAAAGCGAGAAATAAAGATCAAGAAAGAAAAAGAGAATTCGCTAATTATTCGATGGTGTAATGTTAGAGGCACCCCCGGAACAGTGGGTGGATGAATAGGTTAAAATGGTCGACACCAGAGGCAGAAAGCATCAGTAGGTGTATTTACAAATTGCTTGAATGTTTTCAACATTTGGACAAGATGCTCATAAGTAACATCTTAGATGGTTCTGTTGTGTCAACATTTCAGCATTACACTATCTAACGTTTAAGTTGGAACTTATTGACAACAATGCTGTTATATCAAATGAGGAGAATTGGTTAAAACTTTGCAACTAGTCATAAAGACAAAAATCTACCAAAACCATCAAGGAGAAATTCTATGAACGTGAAATACGGAAGTAGCAGTTATGTATATAATTCTTTGGATATTTGGAAAATAAATACGAAAGTATAAAATGAAGAAAAACGTAAAATAATGTCGAAAGACTGCGAACTGTTAAGAAACTTTCTAAAGCGCTGAAGAAATTGGCGTCACTCAGGATCTAGTAATAACAGGGCGAAATGCTATAGTGACAATTCTTCATCATCATCATTCTCATTATCAATGACATAACCAAATGTGGTCATAGGGTTCATCCGCAGCTGAGCAACTGATTAGTTCTCTCCACATGTACCGGTTGCATTCTAATGTCTTTAAATGATATTCCAGTCCATTCAGTAATATAGTTTGTTTGCTTTTCCCTCTGTCTGCCACTTCTTCTTTTGCACTAAATGGTACTTTGTAGTATGGTAGTGGACAGATTGTTACCTCTGGTAACGTAGCCATACCATTTCAACTTCCTGTTCGTGACCGTAATTATGAAATCTTTCAACGGACCAGTCTTTTGTATGATGGTGGCTTACACAGCGTCATTTATAATCCGGTCTACATAGGAAATGTCGAAAAGGGCTCTTCTACATCTCATTTCTAATGCTTAGATTCTACTGTTAATGTCCAAGATTCGCAAGATTACAGAAAGACTGAGAAGTCCAATGCACGCAACTGTCTGATCTTTGATGTCAAGCAGATGCCCTTGTCTTTCCAGTTCATTTTGAGTCTTGCGAAAGCTGCCATTGTTTGTGCTACTCTTGAAATTATTAAGTTGGTGCAAAAATAATGACGTATAATGTCGTTTTTTGACGTATTTTTTAACGTCAAAAAACGACATTGTTACGTCATTATTTTTGCACCAACCTAATATTTATACTGTGGAGCCGTCCTGGTTGATAATCAAGCCGAGATATTTGATTTGCCTTACTACTTCTTGATCACCGACTTTTATCTTGTTTGAAAGCTCACTCTCATTTTTCGTCATGGGCATTTTTTTTTTTTGCATTAATCTCCACGCCATATCTGGAGGTTGTTTCAACCAGCTTACTCACCAGACTGATGAGTATATCTAGCTTGTCCGCTAGACCATTTATGTTTTTTTGCAAAGCGAAAGCTATTACAACCTCTGAATCTGACTGCGCTCTAATCTTCCTCAAGGGCGTCATTCATGATTCCAACTTACCTAGATTTCTTCAGCAATTTTACTGATTTCACTTCTTTCTTAAATAAGAAAGTCATCATCATAATTTGAAGAAAGGATACTTATATGTATAATAATTTCAGAACTCTTCTCCTTAAAGAAATAAATACCCCAAGCAAAATGAAAACCATCTTAAAAAAGCTTTTAAACTCGCTCGTAATACACAGGAACAAAACTGGCCTTTCCTATTTGTCTTTTTATCTTATCATGCTATCCTATTCCGATCCATATTTGATCTGTATATGAATGGGAAACAAATACAGATCAAATATGGATAGGAATCCGACAGGATGATAGGATAAGGAACAAACAGGAAACGTTTATTAAAGCTTCATCCAAGAATGAGACATGGAGAAAAAAGAAAGTAAAAGAAAAAAACATTTGTTTAATTTTGGGTTCTTTATTTCTCATTGGATAAGCAGAATTCACGTGCATTTTTCTAGTCAAGCAGCGTTCGTGGGTAAAGTTATGCGTGTAAGTGAATCATGATTCTAGTTTGTTTATGCGGGATTCGGATGATAATGTATATTCGTGTGTGTGTGTGTGTGTGTGCGCGCGCGCCCGCGTGCGCGTGTGTGTTGTATATATTTCTGTTTATGTATGGTAGTTGTCCGTATATTGATTTGGGGACGTTTTTATGTAACACTTTTTGTAGGGGTGATAGTAGGACAACTCTGACTTCAAACCCGGAGTGGAGCCCCTAAGGCTGATGGACGGTACTTTCTGCTACCTTCCGTCAACTCCTGCAGCCGCGTTGGTACCAAACTGTATTGGTTTATCCTCACCTTTGGACTCTGCTAGCAAGGCCGAGACGGGGAAGTAGACGTCTGGGCAGCCCTATTTCTCTATATATCCCACCCAGGCTCGTAGCGCACCGCGCTACTCCATCGTCTCTCGAGACGGACGGATGCCGACGATGACGAGTAGTAGTAGTAGTAGGTAGACATATTTTAGATTCTTTAAGTATGGATTTCAGACTTCAGACTGAACGGTATTTAGTCACCCCCACCACCACGAGGGCATCATGTGGTAGAAGGCCAGTTTAACGTGGGATCTCCGATCCCTTGGGCTCGGCCAAAAATATGCCCTTTGAACCCGTAAAAACGGCTTCAGGGTTGGTTTACCTCCCCGAAAGAGACTCCGCCCTTCGACGTAGCCTCGTTCGCGTTCCTCCAAGCCCGAAGGCAGTGAGTTCAACCGATCAGCCGGTCGCCCGACTTCGGGTTGAACGGTATTTAGTCAAACGAGGGCATCATGTGGCACAAGGCCGGTTTAACGTGGGATCTCTGAGCCCGTGGGCTCGGCCCAAAATATGCCCTTTCAACCCGTATACACGGGTTCAGGGTCGGTTTACCACCCTGAAAGAGACTCCGGCCTTCGGCGTAGCCTCCTTCGGGTTCCTCCCCGCCCGAAGGCAGAGAGTTCAACCGATCAGCTGATCAGCCGGTCGCCCGACTTCGGACTGAACGATATTTATTTGTACAAATGGTACAAAATGTGGCACAAGGCCTAAAAGGGGGTTGGGGAAGGACGGTCTTCTTCTGTCTTAATTCTAAACTTAGCTAGTCCCAGACACGGACCCAAACATACCGACAATGTCCCAATCAGCAAAACAACACATTCACTCCTACCTTTCTTACTGCGTCCACCATAATACCTCAAATTCTCTATGAAATCCTAACTAGTCCCCTTATGTACAGATATTGTTCGTGGGGGGAGGGGCATAAAACAACAATTTTTAAAAAGATCCCCAAATGAATATGTACAATATGACTTAAATATTTACAAGAGACTAAATAAACAATTGTGTTAGTAATAAAACCCCCTCCACAAACCATAAATGTGGCAGAAACATCAGTTAACCGGACGAAATCATTGCGGGACTATGAAAAAATCAGGAAAATATTCATACCTCCAAGCATTCACACAGGCACACACACATTCATACACAACAACAAATACGAAAAATCACACACACGAAACGAAAGGCGCCCCGCATCCACCAGAGAACTGACATCACTGACCACCTAAAGAGGGAAGGGATGGGGAATTAAACAAAAGAAAAATAGGGACAGAAATAAAAGGGACCAATGAGCATGCATACCCTAGCTAAGTTAACCAGGAAACGGAAAACTAAAGGATCAAAATCAAAAACCTAAACTAGCCTAATATCGGGATGGGTTGCTTCTGTTCAACCCTGTTAGGACAAAATCCTGTGCCTAACCGACATCCAAGTGCCACTCTAGCTCAGCCCCTTTCACTCTACACATTCGCGCAAGATTTACCCACCTTTTGCCAAATTCTGATCAAGGGAGCCGCCGCCTTTCCGTCCTAATCTTGACTTTAAGCTGATACTTAAAGAACAAGATCAGTTGGGAAGAAGTGAACTTATCGCCCTCATAGAATTCCTTCTGACGCGTCGTCCAAATCACGATTCTCATAACCCCTAGTAAGCAACAGAACACAAAGTGTTCAACTTTGGTCAATTGCGGCACCACATTGCTACAAACAGAACTGGCTTCCAGGACAAAAAACTTTCCCTGCATCATGCGAACCATGAGGCCTTCAACAAACCTGCACAACGGCACTACTGTCTTGCACTGAAAAAAGGCGTGACCAATGGTCTCGACTTCCCCGGTACAGCGACGACAGTTTGGATATTTCTCCAAGCCTGCTGAACAAAGTCTCTTGTCGACCCAGAGGGCCCCACGGATCATCAGCCAGGTGAGTGATGCCTCATCATTATTGAGACATTTCAACCCAGGCGCCCAAGGCCATATCGAGGGAGCCTCCTGCTTCGTAAGACCGAGCTCGCCAATCAGATCATCTTGAACGCCCCCCCCCTAACTAACAATCGATACAATGCCTTACGAGACAACGCCTGGGCGTCGGAGAGGCCATCTGACGTCCGTAAGAGGAGTTTCAAAGGACGGCGACATTCGCGGTAGAAGGAGCACTCGGCACGAGGTGTACGGCCGGCCTCCTCCTCGGACGAGTGCACACTTCTCAGGGATGGGAAATGTTTTCGGACGTCTTCTTTCCAAAAGGTGCCCACCTCATCCAATCCGCGACACATTCCGTCTAGAAAGGTAATGAGAAGCATATATTGACGAATCTCAATGCTAGGCATACCCAGACCGCCCTCAGAGGGATGAAGGCAACAGATCTCGCGAGATACCATAGGGGCCTTGTCTCTCCACAAGAAAGAGAACAAGGTCCGTACTAATAACATTAGTCTGGCATACGGGAGTGGAAGCACAGAGAGTCGGTACAGGAGAATCGGATAGATGTGTGAAACACATACTTCCGCCATTCCCTTCAGGGAAAATCTCCTCCGAGACCACAGATTAACCGCGATCTCGGCCTTCCCTTGTACCTCCGACCAGTTCATTTCCAACTGGAGATCAGGACCGAATCTGACGCCGAGTATCTTGATCGGCCCATCTGTCCTGAGGAAAGGTCCAGGAAGAGAAACTCCCTTCTACGCACCCAACCGCAAGCCCACAGACTTATCGCGGTTGATCTTGGCCCCTGTCACCATCTCATACCCACTGATCTCTTTACTGACTTCGTCAATCTTGGCTCTGCTCGACACAAGAACCGAAACGTCGTCAGCATAGGCAGAATACCTGGCTGAGGTGGAAGCCCCAGGCAGGGAAATTCCGCGCAGGACCGGATTCGCCTTTAACTTGCGAAGGAATGGTTCCAACGCAAGAACGTAAAGCAAAGGCGAGAGTGGACAACCTTGACGAATGGAGCGAGACAATACGAAAGGCTTCGATCTTACCCCATTCACTTCCACCAGCGCACCGGGGGTCGCATACAAAAGTCGGATCTAGGAGCGAAAGTCGGCTCCGAAACCGGCCGCCGAAAGGACAGCCTCCAGAAATCGATGGTCAACCCTATCGAAGGCCTTGGACTGATCTAAATTAATCAGCGCGGCTTCACTGTCGACTTGTTCTAAGATCAAGCGTACCATATGAAGGTTATCCTGAATAGTCCTGCCCTTCACAGCACAAGTCTGTTCAGGGCCAATCAGACTAGACAGGACAAGCTGCAAACGGTTGGTTAAGATCTTCGCCAAAATCTTTAACTCAGTGTTTAACATGGTTAAAGGGCAAAAGTTCCCTAACCCATCCCCACCGTTCATGTCCTTACGCAGCAACTTGATCACACCCCTGGTGCAGCGTTGAGGTATAGACCCCTGCTTCATCCAGTGGTTAAAAATCTGTTCCAGCAAAGGAACAAAAACGTGCGACAACCTCAAGTAAACTTCGTAGGGAAGACCATCTAATCCCGGAGACTTATCCAGGCCAACCTGCTTCAGCGCTTCCCAGATTTCCGACTCTGTAATGGGACCCTCGCATCTAGCCACTTCAGCTGCCTTGAGACAGGGAAAGTCAGCTAAATAGGCATCGAACTGAACAGAGCTCAGACCGGGCTCCCTGGAGAAAAGATCCTGAAAGTAATCCCGAAAGACCTCACATATGCCCGCGTTTGTAGTCACGGTCCGCTTATCCGGCAATGTGACGCACGTTATATGTCGCCTAGACGCGTTCCGATTCTCCTCTGCACGCAGTTCAGCGGCCATATTCGTCGCCTCAGAAGACATTCTTTTTAACTTAGCCCTAACTACCAGAGCTTGATCCTTCTTGATAAGTAAGGAGGACAACTCTGCCTTAGCTAAAGCCATATACCCACTAACACGGGATTTCACAGCCCGATCAACTTTATTTTCTAAAGCCGTTTGCGCCGCTAATCTATCTAGATTGAGTCGACGACTAAAATCGGCAGCAAACGTTCGAATTTTAGATTTTAAATTGCCCCACCAGGCGTTTCCCACAAACGCCCCCGTCAATTCTCTTTGTATCATTAGTAACAGCTGGTGCCGGAAACCCTGCTCACTAAATAGTGAACAGTTCAATTTCCAGTAGCCAGCCAATCTAACCTTAGGCTTATCTAAGTTTACACGGGCCCGGACACGCCTATGATCCGTATAAACTATGTAATGGAAACTTGGACACCCTAAGTGCCCTACATTGACTCTTCTAACGAAGACTCGGTCCAGGTAGCTCGCAAGCGTCCCAGGAGCCGAGTTGCCACTAGTTGTCCAATTCCATGCTACCTCCCGAGGGTGTTCATTCCGGAACTTATCGACAAGATCAAACCCATCGGTAAAGTCCCGAAATGGTTTCACGTTTGGGTTGTTAGTACCTTGTTTGTGCCCTATACGATCTATATCAGGGTCAAGGACGGCATTCCAACCCCCCGCTAAAACTACCCGACGAGACGTCGTCAACAACGGCGCGATCTGCCGAAACAAAGCAGGCCACTCGGAATGGATATTGGGCGCATAAACGTGGAAACTTATCCTTTATGGTAACATCCAGCACGAAAAGTCTGCCCGCGGGATCCGCGAAGACAAGGGTACATGCAGCCTTCAAAGACCTGCTCACTAGCCAAGAGACACCCCTCGAACGACCATCAAAACATGCTGAATAAAGGGCGAACCCCTTAGACAGTATGTCCTCACGATCAGGAGAAGAAAAACGGGTTTTTTGCACACAACATACATTCACCCCGAGGCGCTGAAGGTCACGAGAGAGCCTCGCCCTGCGAGACTCGGACCTCAGGCCCCGGACATTCAAACTAGCTAACCAGAGTGCCATTGTCAAATCGAATTAGGGTTGTTCTTCAGGATAGAACATGGCTGGGGTGAGGACACCGACAGCTCATCCCATAGATCCGGACGCCATCTCATTTTCGACAGTATCATCTTGAGACAAGCCGCCGATGTCCGAAGGGTAAGTTAATTTAAGAGCCCTATAAAGGGATGGGTGAACGAAAACGTGGACCTTCTCTTTGAGTTTTTGATTTGCTTCGTCCATTTCTGGGTCGAGTAGGTAGGCAACTGGGGGCACCATTTTTAGAGACGACTGGGCCTCCTCTATCATGCCCCAAATCTCCCGCGTACCCGAGCCAGTTCTAATAACAGTCAAAATTCTTCCTGCAGAAGGGAAATTTTCAGGATTTTCCACATCTACGCCATTTATTTGTTTGAAATTCCATAGAACTTTCAAGTCTTTCGGGTTCCTCGTCTGCCCGAAGACCCTTTCAGCCTGGTCCCTTGATACGCGGCAGACGCCTTCCCCTGGGAGATAAGGTGGTTTAATCTTTTTTTCTTTTTGTCGGTAACTGTCTGTGAGTCAGGGCTTCTGAACCTTTTCTTTTAATGGGTGTTGACATGGGTATGACATTGGGAGTTGTTGAGGGAGTCCATCCGGAAGGCGTCCTCACCGGCGAAGGTTTAGACGAATGAAGTGATTTTGCCGGAGAGTTTGATACAGATTTGGGCGGAGGTGAAAGTCTTTTTAGATGAAGAAGGGGAAGATGGGGCAGAAGATAGGCGGCCCGGTGCCCCCGGTGATTTTTGATTTTTACCCCGCTTGGTCTCCAATTTTTCCTTTAGTTTTTTTATGTCTAATATTTTCTCCCAGCTTGGCTCATTTAATTTATGAGTTTCAGTGGCGTTTTTTGCATAAGACACCGAGGCGTCGCCCTCAGAGCTGGTAGAGGGAATGGGGCTGTAGGTGTTATTGTCCCTGGGGTCATGATGGGACTGAGACCCGGCTGTTTGGGTCTTCCCTTTGCCCCTAACTACGAGGCGCCATCCCCCCCATCCTTCTCCTTATCCACACTTGTGGAAGGCGTCGGTTTAGGGGGTAATGTGGGTACGGACCCAACCGAGGGATTTTCCGCACCGGTCCGCCTCGCAGCTAGGCCCACTACAGGCGCCGCGGATTTAACATTCTTGGCCAAAGGGGGATTTTGGTCGCCTGCGACCGGAACTCTAAGGGCCTTCTTCCCTGGGAAGGAGGAGGAAAGGTGACCAATCTCTCCACACCTCCAGCAAAGTAGGTTTCCTACCGGTCACAATGACCGGCATTTTCCGGTCGCCTAATTCCAAACAATTGGGGACGGACTTGAAGGCCTTCTGATCTAACATTATATCAAAAGTCCATCCCCCGTTCAAATTGTCGGAGAGAGTCCCTAAAATTTGGCCGAACTGCATAAAAAATTGTTTTTTTGTTTTTTTGTTTTGTTTTTGTTTTTGTTTTGTTTTGAAAGTGGGAGCAAGAGTAAAGATGTGTGAAAGAGGAAAGGATGAAGAGAAGGACGGGGAATTAGATCAAGGCATCTGATGATGTCTATTGACATTACATTTGAATAATTGGAAATTGTAGCTATCAGGGAAGCGAGTAAGATGGAGGGATTTCCACTGGCAGGAAGTGCAAGACACGAAGCTATTGGAGTAGAAGAGACAGCTACATTTAGCCGTTTCGACAGTGAAAGGGTGGAACTGAGATGCCAAATTAATAACACGTTTAAATTCATGCAGTTTGGGAACTAGAGAAAGTAGCTTGTCGGAGCAGTTACCGTGAAAGTATTTGTAGAAAAGACAGAGGGAGGCGACGGCATGTCTTTGAGAGTCCAACTGTAAACGAGATGCCAAACCAGGGCCAGTTACATTGCATATTAATCTCTGGATTTTGTCGAGGACCTTAAGACGAACAGCAGGGGCTCTAGACTATATATGGCAGCAGTATTCCATGCAAGAGCCAATGGTTGATTTATAGATTTGAAGGAAGGACTCGGTCGAGAAAAACTTTCTGGCGCGACACAGAAAACCAACCTTCCTTGCGATAGATGTTGCTATTGATTATAGTTAATTATATATACAATATTATGAATGAATAACGAATGTTTTGTTTTTTTCAGCCTGAGGGACTTTGTGTATGAGACTAAAAGAAGGATGTTATTATGATAATAATTTTGAACTTTATTTTTCCAATGAATTTGATTTGTATATGCTTAACTACACCAGATCGAATTAACTCGTTATTAATTGCTTACTTTTAATCATTTAATAGCCTCATCGTCATTGAATTAACGTTATTTGTTATATTGCTCATTATATCCTATTGATAATCGATATCTGCAAATGTTTCTCAGGATGAAATAGCTAGTGAACAAGTAAAATGCTCTTAAAACAGATTAAATGCTTTTTACAAGGTCTTTGGACTCATGGTGATCTCAAGTAAAAACTAGAGAGAAATGATTATCCCATTCGTAAATGCATTTTAAGTATTTGGCGGAAGATATTGCTACTCGAATGACGTACGAGAGAGTAATAAAAACAATCTTACATATGAATATATCACAACTAAATTTATATGCTCTGTACTATTCGGATAAAAGATCTTAACGTTCAGAATTTAAAACTTAACTCTTCAGTGACATGTTTCTTGGATCCTATGCTTCGTGCGGCGTATCTCAACTACCATTTGATGCCACAAAATAGTGTGTAAATCATTTAAGTGTTATCTTATTGCTTACATGAATATAGTAACATACATTCAGTCTGGCAAAATCATGATATGTCAACATTAAATTAGGGTCAGAAAATATCATTTATTATCAATGCTTCTTCTTCGTTATTCTCAAACCTTTTTCAATATTCATTTTACCTTTGTTAGTTGTTTACTCGCTTCATTCTTTTTTATTATTATTATTGCTAGTAGTTGCATTATTATTATTATTGTTATTATTATTATTATTATCATTATTATTATTATTGTTATTATTGTTATTATTATTGTTATTGTTATTGTTATTATTATTATTATTCGTAGTAGCAGTCGTAATATTCTAACTACAGTCGTTAATGATAAGAATTATTAATGGTAAGGAAGTGTAAAAGAAAATAATTAAGAAAAGAGGTGGAATTAAAAATACAAATGTACCGTATATACTCGAGTATCAGTCGACTTTTGAAGCTAATTTTAAAGGGGGTCACATCATACACAAGATATAAAATTAGCATATGTACTGCTGGCCCTGGCTATGCCGTTTACCAAACTATATATCCATTTACTGTCGTCAAATTAGCTTCAAAATTAGGTCTTCAAAAGTCACATGATACACAAGTATATAAGGTAACTAAAAAAATACAATAATACAAGATGCAATGGTAAAAGTGGGAGACCAGTTTTGTATTGCGCTTTAGTATTAAACACATCACCCATTTCTTGACCATAGTAGATTCATACATGAAATTCCAAAACATCCTTATAGATAATCAAATGAAAAGATGATAAAAAGTGAGGCATCAGTTTTGTATTGTTCTTTAGTATTAAACACGTCACCCATTTCTTGGCCACTGTATATGCTATCCATTTCTATAATATAGACAGGGCTTAAGTAACTTCCAAAAATATATTCTCATAGGTTGGATTGTTATATATACTGTATATACCCGTGTATCATGCGACTTTTGAAAACCTAATTTTGAAGCTAATTTTAAGGGGTTCGCGAGATATAAAATTAGCGTATGTACTGCTGGCCCTGGCTATGCCGTTGACCAAACTATATATCCATTTACTGTCGTCAAATTAGCTTCAAAATTAGGTCTTCAAAAGTCGCATGATACGCGAGTATATACGGTAATTAAAATTGAAAAATAAGTGAGAAAAAAAATAAGTGAAAATAAATCAATAGAAATTGTGGTACGATCAACGGCCAGTGAAACTGTTCAATTCGCCTTTTTATTTATTTGTGTCTGTGTCATTAAAGACAAATTTCAAACAAATAGAATTGGTGAGTGACAAATAAAGACCCAGTTATAATGAAAAGAAAAGACAAGAATCAAACTGACCTGAGAAATCTCGTTCGGTTTCGGTAAAAACATGTTTCGGAAAAGTCTGTGCTACAATTTTGATAGATGAGTCCTAAAATATTGAGTAATGAGATAAGAGTTTATTTGTATACAGAAAAAAAAATCCAACACAGAGAGAAGGCTGAAGAGGACAAGTATATTTCATGCCCGTGTATTTATCTAAGTCTCTGAGTGTATGTTATACCAAGATGATACCATTTTGGATTCAATTTGTTTTATTCAAAAATATAAAAACGTATATATATATATATATATATATATATATATATATATGAATGTATGTATGTATATAATATCAATTGATAGTTAGTAGGGTTAATTCCAAGGACATTAATCCAAAGAGAACTATATATAAGAATAGAGCAATATAATAATGAGGACAGAATCCTTAAAAATTCATTTCGTTATAATTTATTTCATGAATTTCCTCTTTTACTATTAAAATCTTTTCCATTTTTTTCTTTTTTATTTTTTCCTCTGCCTTTTCCTTTCGTCTGGAAAAATTGACTCCATTTATTAAGAAAATGCCGGTCTGAATGTAAATTCATGAAATAAATTATAACCGAATGACTTTTTTTAAGGATTCTGTACTCATTATATATATATATATATATATATATATATATATATATATATATATAAGATATTTTTATGTTTATACATTCTTTTTATATAAAAATGTCTTAAAATAACTGTCGGAGTTTGTCCATTTCATAATATATATATATATATATATATATATATATATATATATATATATATATACGAATCGACGTTGAATATTATGTATATTCACTAATATATACTTATAGCTGAGTTTCATAACATTGAGCACTGTTTTTATAACACCTTAGGAATAAATATACTTTCGTACGTGCAAGTATTTGTTCGTGTATGTAAATTTTTTATCCTATCTATTTGTACCCACATATATATATATATATATATATATATATATATATATATATATATATATATATATATATATACACGCTTGCAGTTTTTGATTATACAGATAAAGGGTTTCTGTAAATAAGACCGAACAGAGTGTTTCGGAAAGTTAGATAAAGAATGGAAAATGAAAAATAACACAAAATATACAACATTAGCGCGACAAAAAAAAAAAGTTAAAAATATTTCTAAAAGGAAAAAAAGAAAGAAGAACCTGGATAGAGAAAAGCCAAAAAAAAAAAAAAAAAAGAGAGAGAGAATAATGTGAATATGTTGATAAAAAAATGAGAGAGACATTAGATCGATGAGCATAGACCCAACCTCGGTTTGGTCCTCCCTGGAGGACAAAATTTCGCTCGAAAGTAGCTTGAAGCAATCTGGTTGCCTTTCCTAAAGAGACTGAAAGGTCAGTTGGGGCAAGATGTGAAGAGCCAGTGCTGTTGCTCTCGGCCAAACCTCGAGCTGTAAAAGTAGAGAAGAAAAAAAAAAGAACAAGAAAGGAAAAATATAATAATGATGCGATAAAGAAAGGAAAAACGTTCACGAAATAAGAAGTAGCTTCATGTTCGATATTTCTGGGTGAACGCTGCATAATGGCGTGCGTGTGTGTGTGTGCTTGTGTGTGTGTGTGTGCTTGTGTGTGTGTGTGCGCTTGTGTGTGTGCGTGTGCGTGTGTGTGCGCGCTTGTGTGTGTGAGCGCGCTCATGTGTGTGTGTGTGTGTGTGTGTGTTTGCAGGGATCTCCCTGTCCTGGTGAGATACTTGGTGAAACAGCTCACATCTAAATAGAGTTTCGAACAAATAATCCGAGTTATTAGGGTCATGGGTAGCAGTTGAAGAGGGAGTGAGATACATAGAAATAGATCAGGTGAGAAATTAAAAAAAAAAAAAGAAAAGAAAAAAGCAACATTTATAAATAGTGAAAAGGAAAACAAAAAGAATAATCTCATTCCTTCAGCGATAAGGAGTATGTTAGAAACTTTCTTCAATAAGATAGACGTAATTCGAGTATAGAGTTTGTTAAAAGCAAATTTTACATTTCACGATGGGAGAAAAGAAGAAAAGACTTTGAAAAGTCGAATATTCTGTAATAATAAAACAGTTTCCCCGCGAATGCGCAATGATCATACTTGAAAGTTACAATGATTATTTCATAACAAAATTTCTCCATCTAAAATAACGTCCTAAAGACCAAACAAGAGACTTCTATCACCAACGAATATTACACAGGTCAACAAAAAATATTCTGAAACGAAACACCAATCATCTCTTTTTAGCTAATTTGAGGTCGCTGAATCTCAAAATGACTTTACTTTTTCTTGGTTAGCTACTGTTCTTGCTGTACAGAAATGCCTCATTTTTGGGGGGAAAAAAGCATTTTTTTTCTTTTGTTTTCTGTATATATGATATTGACCGATGGCAATATTTCTCAAAATAAAATCATAGAAATCTCTCAATTCGTATTTAAACCAACAAATATTGGTCTACTTATTGAGAAATACTATTTCTGCAATAACAACTAGACCCTAAGTTTTTAAAAATAACACGATTGAATATACCAAGACCAACAAGTATTTTCATCAAATCATTTAATAAACTAACATCAGAAATAAAACCTTCGTGACCATAAGAACTATGGTTAATCAAAACTCGGCTCGGTGGCAAGGATCAAAGTGTAGTATCTGCGCTTTGTGAGCTTCCGAGTCGGGTTTTCTGTCGAACTCTCTACTGCAGAGAGGAACTCGGAGGAAGCTTTGCCGAAGGGCAGGGTTTCCTTCGGGGAGGTAGACAGGACCTGAACCCGTCTAGGCGGGTTCAAAGGTCATATTTTTGGCCGAGCCTACGGGCTTGGAAATACCCACATTAAACCGGCCCTGTGCCACATTTAATCCTCGTGGGGGGATTGATAAATACTACCATAAGAACTATGGTTCTTCAAAACTCGGCTCGGTGGCAAGGATCAAAGTGTAGTATCTGCGCTTTGTGAGCTTCCGAGTCGGGTTTTGCTGTCGAACTCTCTACTGCAGAGAGGAACTCGGAGGAAGCTTTGCCGAAGGGCAAGGTTTCCTTCGGGGAGGTAGACAGGACCTGAACCCGTCTAGGCGGGTTCAAAGGTCATATTTTTGGCCGAGCCTACGGGCTTGGAGATACCCACATTAAACCGGCCTTGTGCCACATTTAACTCCACGTGGGGGTGTTGATAAATATCAACATAAGAACTACGGTAAAAATTTTCTCTTTCTTGATTATCTGTCATGTTCAATGTTATTTAAGCCCTTTGATATTTTAGCAGTATCATGTACAATGGAATGTCTTTTCAACTTTGAATACAAAATGCTCTCAATGTGCTCGGTTTCCTTCCGTAATGAAGGAATAAAAGTGATTGGATAAATTTATGAATATCAAACAGAAGATTTTGCGGTTTCATTTTTTATGTCACCCTAATTATCAGATTTACTAAAATGTTTTACTAATAAAATTTATCAGTTAATTTAAATTTGGGCGATAAATTGGAAAAATTCGGTATTTCTATTTTAAAAATTTTGACTCAGAAACACTTATTAAGGGACGAGTCTCGCGAAACAGAGTGGCTCTTGCAGCGTGTCTCACTGGCGATGGTTCGAGGTAATGCTTTCTCCATCATTGCGGCTGGCAGAGGATAGCAAAAAAATTGTTTATGGTTACTTTGTTCAAACTTTTTTTCAGTAAATAAATTTCTCTATACTTCTTTTTTTCTTATAAAAATAGTTTATTTCAGGTGATTGGCATAAAGTGCTCGGCCGACCTGAAAACTGTTGGGTGTCTACGACCTTTATTAACTAACGAATTTAACTAAATTTTGGGATCAGGCATGATCGTAAATTGATCTCTTTTCCAAAAATGAGCAATTTCAGTACAGCAAAAACGGTAGCTAACCGCGAAAAACTAAGGTCATTTTCGGAATCAGCAACATCAAATTAGCTAAAAAAAAAATGTGTTTTGTTTCTTGACACAAAAAATCATGTTGACCAGTGTCATAGAATATAGAAAGCGCGGAGTGTACAAAATTATCAATTTTTTATTTTATTTTATGTGCTAAGATAAGGCATGACAGACAGAGAAATTGGCTGAAAATCCTTTAAACACCTGTCACCGTGTTGAATACAATTATTATATTCTAAATAATATTTTAAATATTTTCCCAGTATGTGACTTAAATGCAATTGCTGTTTATTTGTCTGTTAAAATAAATCTATATAACTTCTAGACATGTGTGCATATGCGGCTGTCTTGCAACTGCTTCAGGGTTGAACTAAATAAAAACACGGTGAAGAATGAATGAAACAAACAAAAATCAATGCGTAAACAAATAAACACAAGTAAAAGACAACAGAAATATAGAAAGAGACATAAGGCTTTTCGCTCAAGAGAAAGTAACAATGTGAAACAAAGACAGAATGCAATAAGAAAAGAAAAGACCTGTGTGGACTTTTAAACTAGCTGCCTGTCTCCTTGTTTTGGGCGTTAACTGAAATAATGCCTTAAAAAGTTATATCGATGAAAAGCTAGATCGCCAGAGTTCGAAGTAAGAAAGATAAATATCGTTCTGTTGTACTCGCCACCAAAGTTAAACAACTGAGTTTTGATTTCTTTAATGTCATTCGATTTTTTTATATATAAGTGTATGTTTGTGAGAAGTCTTTACATTCGTTCTTTTTTTTTCTAGCTCGGATTCTAAGCACTTATAGGACGGTTACTACTTTAATGTGTATACTAAAAGAGTTTTGGGACGGTTATGGTTCTATTGTGTGTTGTGTGTTCTAAGAATGTATACTCATTAATGAAAATACTGGCTTTTGTTGAAGTGCTGAAGATTGTGTAATACTTGTTTAAATCAAATAATACTCAAATCCTTCTCTAATGTGGCTACTTGTCATATTTATAAGTAGGAGCAGCCCATTGTCACAACAGTAAGGAAGAGCAGAAAATACGCTGAGTCCTACTCTCCAAGAACTAAAGTGGACGTACTGGAGATTGTTGCCGTGCGTATAAGTTGCTTTAATCGAACTCTGCTTCTGACTTCTTCAGAATATCATGACGAAAATAATTGTCAAACAGTAGCCACAACTGATAGATAAGGTGATAATATGATGAAGTTTCTCACAGCAACAAGAAAAGAGAATTTAATTAAAGAGATAAAACACCAATAAAAAGCCACAAGGAACGTGGCCTAATTATTGTTTGAATGTTTGCATGCGTGAAATGTTAAAAGCATGAAGAAAAACATTGCATAAATGAATAAATGAAAGCGCGCATTATACAGAAATCAAAACCTAGAAATAAAAAGTACCACATCATAGACATTCCATAGCTAAGTTAATCTGATTTAACAAAACGAATCATTTTCAGAAATATCATGATCATTATCATCATTCTTTGACCTTCCGGTTGGTCGGAACTCCATTAACAATCCCTTTTCACACTGTTCGGTCCTGTATCGTGGTCTCCAAATCCCCAATGTTCAACCCTGAGTCTCGAGCTATCATGTCTGGGAAAGTCAATTTTTGTGAGAAGACACTTCCAGAAGGATGCCGTAGGTGTAAGGATGAGACGATTTCCCTGTCCGCTTGGTGGCAGTGGCCGGCAAATTGTAATCGTTTTTGTTTGAGCTTAAAAGAGATTGGTCTCATTTCTCCGTAAATTGTGTTAAGCGTTGCATGGGATCTCCAACTGATGTTCTAGATGTTTCTAAGCAGATTTGTGTATTTTCCATCCAGTCCTCTTTCAAGATGAGCAGATAATGTCCTAGTTTCTGATCCATTCAGAAATATACAAGATCGTTTGTCGTCCACAGTACAGCTAAGAACAAACGGGAACTTCCTCAAGTTAGCTCTTCTCACATGTTACATTTTCGCAGTACTCATCCATTTGTCGGACTCCATGATGACAAACTCTCTCCCTATCATGATTTTAATTTTAAGTTGGTAGAAGGATAAATACTGATCCCCACAAAATTTCTTCTGTTATGATATGTCCACGAAAGCATTCACAGCATACCTAATAAATACAGAAACACAGTGTGTGTGTGTGAGTGAGTGTGTTTTCTTATTGAACAACGGAACAACATTTCTGCAGACAAGAACTGGCTTCGGGGGAAAAAAACATTTGTGCATGAAGATTAAAGTCCAACAAGTTTACATGAAGTCTATACTAATATATACATGTTCATTAGGCTTAACTATGTCAACTATATAAAAGATAAAACTACCACCACGTTGCTATGAAACCTGTAGAAGTTAGCAGTGGTTTGGTTTGGTTTGTTTTACGGCATATCAACATCAATGGGTTATTTAATACCAAAAAGATTTTTTCTTGTTCAAAAATGTATTGCTGGTAATATTTTTTTTCTTCACAAATGTATTGCTGGTAATATTTTTTTTCTTCACAAATGTATTGCTGGTAATATTTTTTTTCTTCACAAATGTATTGCTGGTAATATTTTTTCCTTGAAGACAGAAGCTTAATGTTAAAATGGTTGTTATGAATCAGGTGGGTGATATGAGTTAAAGAGAAGATTTTTCCAGAAGTCTGTTCTCACAAAGTAGCAGTTGTTGAGAAAAACCTGGAACTTTCCCTTTAAATTTGGAATACAAGGGAAATGGGGATGATTCGACGCCGTGGAAGTATCATGGTGTTCCATAACAGTAAAGTTCTGAACTGGTGGAGTTAAAGGATGCAGTTCAGCTGAACATTTGCTATGGAAATAAGGATAGAATAACGATGTATTTACGACGTTGCGTCTTTGAGGCCAGAGGCTGCAAAATAGAGAATACGTCTGCTACCACACATTAAACGATTTTGAATTTTGAAGACTAGAATGTGAGGATTCAGTAGCTCTGCCACTGATATTGTCAACAATACTTCATTTTTTTAGCGTAATCTGACTTTTGTAAAAATAAAATATAAAAAGTTCTTAAAGCATATTATTATCAGCAAATATAACAACTTTAACTACAATTCGTAAGGAAGGTCATCGCACCTGGAATCAAAAGCGAATGATTTGTACAATTCATTTCTCTGAATGATGGAACGTGCAAAAAGGTGATTTTCGAAATTTCCTGCTGAAATCTTTTCGCTGAAATGTTGGATAAAGTGGTCAAAGCTGATAGTGATTGAAACAAGACATGAGAATAATCAACGAAGGAGCGAGCCAAACAATACTCTAGACATTCAACTGAAATTTCTATCATTTTTGCTATGTTACTCGTTTTGATGTATGACTTGCACATAAGTAAAAAAAATATAAAAAATAAAAAATCGACCACTTTTCCGTGAATTGTAAATACTCCGTTTTTGAAAGAAATTCTGATGGGCGATGGAAATGAGATGCTTTACAAGAATGTGAAACGCAGGGGCTTGTGAGACAAGCTCAATGAACTACTACTAACTTTATCAATGATTGATTTTTATGTAAATGAGGTGATGATAATGTGCTTTAGATGATTGTAGAAGAGAGTTTTCTACTCCAAACAATTGACTTGAAAAAGTACTAATGCACATTAGAACAACTGATTGTAGTAATCGATAAAAAGTATCAAAAATTAGTTAACATATGGACATACTATTCCGTGATGATATAGCTCAAGTGTCTGTTTCTTTAATGATCAGATAAAAAATTTTACAAATTGGCTGGAAAGTTTTCACTTATCCGCCAATTTCCGTAGTTCTGTGCCTTTCAGATTATCATTTATTTGGGGTTTTACAGAATTATCTTAATTTAAAGAATATCAATTCCCGGAAAGATTACCAAATACACAATCGAGCAGTTCTTTCCTATTCAAAGAGCGATCAAATCAAGACATGAGAATAATCACCAATACTCAAAATATATTCGACATATTCTATTTTATTTTGGAAAAGGTAAAGTTTTGACTTAAATTTCTAAAAAGCATTTGTACAATTTATTTCTCTGAATGATGTAATGTACTAAAAGTGGTTTTCGAAATTTCCTGTTAAAATCTTTTCGCTGAAATCTTTTCGCTGAAATGTCAGATAAACTGGTCGAAGCTGATAGCGATCGAATCAATACACGAGAATAATCAACGACGAGGAAGTCAGCCAACAATACTCAGATATCCAAGTCAAATGTTGTAAATTAGTCGTTTGAAACAAATTATAAGTTTCTTTCAAGCGACATATGATTTTCAATGAAAAATGAAAAGTGAACGATTTACAACAAAGCACACACAAGAGACAATCGAAATGAACAGCTACTAAATGTATCAAAGGTGAGTCTTCATTCAAAGTAGATGTTGCTGTGTATATGATGGGACTGAAAATAAATCTACTATGAGCTTCAAGCAAAATAATCTCTTGACTCGAACAAATACTACAGCAAAGTAAACAATATTTAAAGAAAAGTGTTTGGAATTAGTTAAGAGGTCAAAACGTCATATTCTTTCGGGATAATGCTAGGCTGTATATTGGTAACCAGGAAGAATTGATTCCGCTTGCCTTAAAAGATTTGACACATTCTTTGTTATTACTTTGCATTGTACATTTGGATTAACTATTTATTCCGGTTTTTCATAATTCTCTTCATTAACAAAAAAATAATTATCTGGAAGACTACTGATAAAGATAAAACGTTCTGAGGAGATATAATTGTTAAGTAGCCTGAACGACGACACAAAAGAATCAGAAAAACAAAATATTAAAAGTGATATTGAAAATATTTTTTTAAAAAAATGGCTTCTTTTATTTTGCTCCATAAACCGAATAAACATTTACTCTGTAAAATAAATGTTCTATTATTTTGCTTCCAACACTAAGAAAAAAAACTAAAACTTAACGAATGTTAAATAAATACAGTAATTATAGGTTTCATCTTGTAATGTCCTGTATATGTTCAATGAAGGACAGGTTTGACGATAGTGTTGGTCATACAATTAGTAGAAAATCATATAAAAGAGTACAGGTATTATTTGGTTAGTACTATCCTACTTGGAACAGCTCAACGCCTTCTGTTGCATTAATATGATAAAAGAACGTGTACAACAATATCCTGAAAACGTACAGGACGTTGTTCAACGTTTCCTCCTCAAACAACAAACACGAGCAAGATTTGTAACCTATGGCAACCAACACTGTTATGCCAAGGGTTGTGCCCGTGTGTCATAGAATATTTCTCTCCCCATATCTACGTCCCACACGTAAACGGCTATCACTTGTATAAAGGCAAAAGCTGCTCTCATCACTGAATGCTACAGATCACTATTCGATTCCCCTAGTGATCATCACACGACATCTCTGGAGCTGTGCAGGGGGGGGGGATCTGTCGTAATTGGAAATCTGTTTACAGACACGCCTACTGGTAATCCTACCGCGAGTAAACGTTTTCAAGCGATCCGTGTTGACACTCCTTTGCTCCCGTTTGTTCTTAGCTGTATTGTGGCCGCCAGGCGAGATCTGTTACTGTTGCCATCGCAATACGTCGATCATCGTGGCGACCATCTATAGTAACAGAATGTCTAGTAACTGTTCTATGATTGTCTACTGCTGCTGCTGCTAACATCGACGCACATTACGTGCGCAGTACTTTGAAATGAGCAACCAGTCTCTCCGTAGCACACAATTTGAGTCACAACCTTAAACAGCCCACATTGAACAAAAGAAGCACATGAATATATCTCCGTGGCATACCACCATCTTACTTTAGACACTTTCACCACACTGAAAATTTTCGCAGTATGTGTTACCGTCAATAGATCGATAGATACAGACAATGCTTTGCTATGAGTTTTATTACGTCACAACATGGCCGAAGATTGAAATATTTTACTTGAATATGTAGTAAGCCCTAACATCAAGGTGAAAAGATGCATCGTCCTTTAAGGTGTTCAAATTTTATCTTGTCTTCCATCATTATATATATATATATATATATATATATATATATATATATATATATATATATATATATATATGTTGGTGTGTGCGTGTATGAAAGAGAGGGAAAGTATAGAAGAAGCTCTTACCGCCTAAAAATCTAATGTTCAGTCATTAGATTTTGGTAAATAGCTCGAGCCGAGAACTTTTCAACACACCATCATATATATATATATATATATATAGAGAGAGAGAGAGAGACAGACAGACAGACAGACAGACAGAGATAGAGAGTTCAGAGACATATATTAACCTTGGTACATATGATTGTTTTATCTGATTTATGAAAATTAAAATAATCTCTTTCTTCCTATGACTATCCGTAGGTGTTCTCTTGGTTTATTTTTCCGATACATAAACACATACATACATACATACATACATACATACATACATACATACATACATACGTGTGCGTGTGTATACATCGGCGAGTACTTTTTTGCGTATTCGTTCATGTGCATTCGCTTGTCAGAGAAAGAATTCACACGTCTGTGTGCCAACTGTAGGTACTTTGGCATGTTTTATTGATTCCTTTTTTGAATAATAAAAAAAGTAGTCCGTACTTCACTGTTTTGAATGGACCTCGATGATGTGCTTTCCACACGGTATCTGACGCTGCCGTACAAGTAATGTTCACGCAAGATAACTATTGAGTCATCAACAAAAATAGAATGTATCCCGCCGCTGCAGAAAAAAGTCCGCCGGGAATTCCCTCCCCATCCTAGTAACTGTCATGGTTTCATTTGTTCGCGTGCTGACTTGATTTATTGTCATTTTCCAAGAACTACTTTGATTTTTATGTTTTCTTTTTCTTATTTCATTTTTTCATTATCGCTTTTTTTTCTTCTGAAACGTTTTGTTTATTGCATTTATTTTAATGCTTCTTTGCAGTTGCTTTACTCCGCGAATACGAGTTTGTTTCATTGCTGACGCGTGTGATTGTCATTTTTCAGTTGTTCTCTTACAGTTCTATGATGATATTTTGCAGAGATCATCATTCAAATTACATCATCAACAGCATCCTATCATCACTATTGCTAATACTACAAGTATGCTTACCAAAAAAAGCAGCCATGTTTTTGTTTAATTATACCACAGCCTTATTTTAATGTCAATTACTGCATATTAGATATTTTTCCTATTACTGAAAAATTCATCATCATTTTTATTTTATTTTAATATCCTAACAACTATTCAATGATATTTTGGATCTAATTTTTCACACGAGCCGTATCCTGTGAAGATCAAATCATCGCAAGTTACCACAAAACTCCAGCGTCCATTATTCGAATTGATTTTATTAATACTTTCATCAGAAAGATTGCAATGGTTCCTCTAATTTTAAACAGCTGCAGTATTTTTTACTGCTCTTCGGGACTGTCCCCGACACTCTGCTAACAAATGGCAAGATTGAGATACTTATGTATCTTTGATATTCTTGCTGATCTCTGTACTCTGATGCAACAGCAAAATTCACGATATGGCACGATTATTTTTTCGTCTATCAAATCCGTTTTTCAGTCCTGGAATATGTGATCTGATGTATCTCAAAGCGAATTTTACGTGTTCCATTCTCTAGAATAGATTTTACTTTGTGCGTAAACTATTTGACTGTATGATCAAAATGCAATCGCTTATATACTTCTCAGTGAATCCTCTTCCCAGTTAGTCTTAATATATCTTCTTATAATCCTCCGGGGCTAATTTGCCCTGAAGGATTATAAAAAGATTATTATTTGCCTTTTGTTGTAGCATACCTACGGAGGATAATGAGTATGTCCCCATTCACATAAATACAGTAGTAAATACTGTATGTTGATCTGCAGTTGATTCGTCTCTAGCTGAGCTGGTCGAACTCTGCCTTCGGGCAGTGAGGAACCCAGACGAGGCTATGCCGAAGGGCAGAATCTCGTCTGGGGTGGTAGACAGGTACCCGACCGCATTTTTTAGGGGGTCTATGGGGAATTTTTTCCCGAGCCTACGGTTGGCAAATATCCTTCATTCGGAGATTCGTCTCTAGCTGTGCTGGTCAAACTCTCTGCTTACGCGCAGAGAGGATCCACAGACGAGGCTATGTCGAAGGGCAGAGTCTCGTTTCGGGAATCAGCTACACGACCCCGTTTTATATGGGGTCTACGGGGAATTTTTGGCCGAGCTTACGGGCTCGGATACCCCACATTAAATTCGGCCTTGTGCCACATCTGACCGCGTGGGGCGGTTGGTAAATATCCTGCAGTTGGAGATTTGTCTCCAGCTGTGCTGTTCAAACTCTCTGCTTCCGAGCAAAGACGATCCCCAGACGAGGCTATGTCGGCAGGCAGAGTCTCGTCTCTGGAAACATCTACACGGCACCGTTTTATATGGTGTCTATGGGTAATTTTTGGACGAGCCTATGGGCTCGGTACCCCTCATTAAATTCGGCCTTGTGCCACATCTGACCGCGTGGGGCGGTTGGTAGATATCCTGCAGTTGGAGATTCATTGTGGAATTCACTTGATTCAACTGTAGCAGTTAACTACTACTCCTACGCGCTGCTGGCGAATCTTATATGTGTTGTTCTTGTCCTACGTATTATCGTTCATTACCAACCTTCGTTTGATTATTCTATTCATTAACCTTCCCTAGCTTACAACACCCTTTATGTGGTTCAATTGATCATCTTTATTTTTACAATACCTACACTTGTTTATTTTCCATGTTTTATCTACATAGTTGACATTATTTTGGAGCAACTAATTTTCTCTATTTAGGTTTTCTCAGCATAGCCACGTTCATAGCGATTTATTTGATATTTCTTCGATTTGTTTTCCGAAGTGTCTGTAGAATTGTTTTTCTTCTTAAATTCCCATGATTCAATTTTTGATTCAGACTTCTCAATATCCTTTGGAATAGTTTGCATTGAGCTAATTATCATAGCTAACTCATACATTAATGTTATACATGTTCTTGCGCAGTCTTTGTAATTTTTCACTTTAATTCATTTCCAATCTGTTCTTCGCTGGAGTAAGAGTTTAACAGAATCTTTATTCACAACGTACATCGTCTCGATCTCAAAATCCGTGACTATTTACTTTGGACGAACTGCATTTATCAGTTATGTGTTTTACAATTTCATCTTTTTCTCTGCATAATGTAAACGATAATAGCAGAATGGGATAGAAGAAATAATTTAACATCAGACATAGAGTTCAACTTCCTGAGTATGAGGATAAACTACATCCGCGTCCAGGGTAAGACGATAAACAGCAAGGCCTCTGATCAGGAGACTTTGAGGAGCGTGGAACCACCTCTTAATTGCTGTTGTTCCCAGGTCCACAATGGCCAGTGGTGGTAGCACCTGTTAGGGTCCCAGCTATGGGCAAATAGTTAACCACGAAACTGAGATAAAAAGCATTATAAAAGTGTAAAAATAGGTAAAAATTATTACCAGAAACAAATCTTTGATAAAATAAAAAATATTACCAACAATACATTTTAGAAAAAGAAAAAAACTGTTACCAGCAATACGTTTTTGGAAAAATATTACCAGCTATACGTCTTTGAAAAAATAATATTACCAGCTCTACATTTTTGAGGAAAAAATATTAACAGAAATGGATTTTTGACAAAACAAAAATATTACCAGGAAAAAAAAGTTGTTGGCATTAAATGACCCATTGAGGTGTTGATATGCCGTAAAACAAAACAAAACAAACCAAACATAGTGTTCAGCGATGTAAACAAAATGGAATGCTCCGGATCAGTGAAAGAAAGGCATACAGACGAGTTAATAAAGAAACGATAATTTAACGTGACTATTAGAAAATGGAAAAGATTATGATGATGAAGGAAGACGGGGGGTGGGATTTGAGAAGACATGTCAACGCCTTACAATAAGCATTAGATGATGGCTAATTCATGAAAGCTATTGTTATTGTTATTATTATTATTATTATTATTATTATTATTATTATTATTATTATTGTTGTTGTTGTTTTATTTCTTTTGGTTTCTGATGTATACTCATTTCTTTCCCGGTCCCAACCAAAGACCTAACGTCAGAAATGGTATCATTACATTTTTCACTGAGTAGTTTTGACAAAAAAAATCAAATCACACATATTTTACACAGATAAAGCCCTTCGTAAGATGTGAGCTGTAATCGTGAGAACAATTTTTTTTGTGTGTGTGTGTGCGTATTTTAAGACTTGGGCTACCAGGGGTTCCTTCAATGAGTCTATTGGAATTCTTTTCCAATCACTCCGACGGCTCCAACCACAGCTGGAATTGTTAATGTCCACATGCACCACAATTTTATGATTTTCATTTCAAGATCTTTGTATTTTGATAGTTTTTTGAAAATCTTCAAAGATACATTGCAGTCTGCTGAGACCGCCATGTCAATAAGGAAGCACATTTTGTCTTTGTGGTCTTTAATCACGATGTAAGGGACATTAGTTTTGATTGTTCTGTTTGTGTGTATTTTAAGGTCCCATAAAATTGTTCCAGGTCCTATCTCGGTAACCGGGTCTCGGCGGTGTTCATACCAATTTCTTTCAGTTTCCTTCCCGTAGAAGTTACAGATTTTCCAGTGCAGATATTGGCCTGATATAAGATGGTCAATTTCTGAATAATAATAATAATTATTATTATTATTATTATTATTATTATTATTATTATTATTATTATTATTAAATTAAAGCAAGTAAAATATCCAAAGATATCTACATCTAGTCCATAGAAAACTAAATTGTGAATGTCTCTGTTTTCAGAAGACCAACTCAAATCGAAAGTATAAAAACCTTTCCAAATACCTAAACTTTACCAGAGAACTAAAAGAATTGCGTAATGTAAAGATAAGTATAGTATTCATCATTACTGAAATGATTTTTGAAAACAAAATTAAGCGGCAGTAAAAAATACTGAAAACTCCTGGAATAGAAATAATATTTGATCTCATATGATTTCTAGGAAGAGTCATCAGATATTACAGGTTTGAAAATTAAACAAGTAAATAATAATAATAATAAAAGAGAAGAAATATTCTGATTTTAAACATCTGCTGCCTTTCAGCCACACCCAATCATAGGAAAGGCTTCGGCAGTAAATTCTGAGAACTATGTTATGTTCAACTTCATTCTAACAACTGCTACGAGACTGTTACTCTCATGTGAGCCTGTACAGCCATAACAGATGATGCGCTGCTGTTGAGGGGTCCACCCCTTTTTACACAATTGGACTCACCCAGTATATACATATACTACTGCTACGGGAATACCCGAGAGTGAAAGGTTGTAGGTAACCGGAAGAGTGAGATAACAGCATTGTAGGTAAACGACAGAAGGTGAAGGTAACAGACAGACAAAACGAACGTAGCGAACAAGAGTCACAGTGAGTGAGCACGTAGACTCTGTAAGAAGTCATAGAGCGATACTTCAATACCAAAGACTGTATATATATTTTGCTACTAACCCGTATTCCTGGAACTACTAACCTGCATTACCAGTTTGTATTATTACGTTAATACATTATTTTCATATATTCATTCCTGGCGTTTGTTTATTGGTACCGGATTTCATCCCGGAATCCATAACAGCCGCCAACAATAAAACAAACTCCACGTGTCCTAGAAATATCGGGTGGGTGGATCATCCGGCGGGGAATGGCCGTGTCTCAGGGGTAGGACGAGCTCTTTCGTTTTGGTCGATAGTTGTCCTAGGGGTGGTGTCTTGAACAAAATTAACCCTTGACGGTTTAGGATGGAACACAAACAAACAAAAAAAATACAAATCTCAATGTTTATAAACAACTCATAGCGGATTGAACGTCACCCGGATAAACAAAGGCCGCGCCCCTCAGGGAGGAACCAGCCTGTGGTCGAAAAATCTGTAACTGGATTAAACTCTTCCACCAACAATGAGACACTTGGTCACCAAAACTTGATTAACACCAAAAATGGAGTAGGTGACTTAATGCGAAATCAATTAAATTGGTTACGTCGTCAAGGATTAAAAGCTGATAGCGAAGGTTTTATTCTTACTTTACAGGACCAATGTTTGCCAACTAGAAATTACCAAGCACACATACTGAAACATTGTGTTGACCCTAAATGCAGATTCTGCGATAAATATTCAGAAACAACTGACTAGTTTACACAGTGTTGACACCAACTAAATATAAAACTCGGCATGATAAAATGAACCAAATATGCAAATTTTCCGGGAAAGGAACAGCAAGAAACTGGTATGAACATCACTCAGACCCGGTTATAGAGATAGGACCTGTAAGAATTTTATGCTACTTTACAATACACCCAGACAGAACAATCAAAACTCATCCCCCAGACATCGTGATCAAAGACCACAAGAACAGAATGTGCTTTCTTATTGACATGGCAGTCACTGCCAATTTTTATGCATCTTTGAAGATCTTCAAAAAAAACTGTCAAAATGCAAGGATCTTGAAGTGTAAATCTAAAAAACGTGGCACATGGGACATCAATAATTTCAGTTGTAGTTGGAGCCCTTGGACTTATTGGAAAAGGGTCTGTTAGACTAAATGAATGGATTTCTGATAGCCCATGCCTTAAACAAATACAAAAAAATTGTACTGACAAGTACAGCTCATGCATTACTAAGAAATTTATCTATGCAAAATGTGTGTGAACTTAGTATTTTCCTGGATTTCAAAGATGAGCAGTGAAAGATGTCATGAAGCCATTTCTTACTTTGGATCACTGGTTGGGATCCTGCAAGAAACGTGTAATCAGAAACCAAAGGAAATATAATATTGAAAAATAGTAATAGCAAAAACAACATCAAAAACAACAATAATAATAATAGTAATAGCAACAACAATAATAATAATAATAACGACAATAATAATAATAATAATAACAACAAGAACAACAATAATAATGGTAATAACAACAATAACAATAATAATAACAACAAAAACAACAACAAAGATAATAGTGTTAACAACAACAATAATAATACTAGTTATAACAACAAAAACAACAATAAAAATAATAGTATTACAACAATAATAATAATAGTAATAACAAAAATAATAATAATAGTATTAACAACAGCAACAATAATAATAATAGTAATAACAACAACAACAAAAACAGCAACAGCAATAATAATAGTAATAACAACAGCAATAATAATAATAATAACAAAAATAACAATAATAGTAATAACAATAATAATAATAATAACAATAATAATAAAACAAAGACAACAACAATAATAATAGTAATAACAGCAACAACAAGATTAATACTAATAATAATAATAATAATAATAATAACTCTCTAATTTTCTGACCATGTCTATTTATCACCGACATCTTTTTTTTTATTTTGCTGCTGCTGCTGCGTGCAAGTGTTGTTTTATATAAAGAAATTACTTGAGAAAACCTGCAAGATAAGAATCTTGCAGGTTTTCTCAAGTAATTTCTCTTCATATGAGCTTGAACTTCCGCTTTCCATCCGATACTCGATTCCTCAGCGAGTTCATAGAATAAAAAAAAGGATGAAAACCAAGAAGACATCTAACACTTCAATCAAGGTTGTCACCTTTTGTTAAATGATACTTAACGAACTTTGATTGACAAGATCTTAATGAGTATAAACAATGTTCTGCAAAATGTAAAGAAGATGAAGACAAAGATTCATCAGCATCAAGAATCGGTTTCAAAAATGCTGTAATAATGTTAAAAGTAATGAAACTCTAGGCTGTACCATAAGTGAGTGCAAAAAGTTGGCTAAAAAGAAATACAATTGTTGCGGATGTGTGTTGGAGAGGAATAGAAGGTTTGAATTATTATTGTGTGTGTTCAATAATCTTCTCTTCTTTTTTTGTGATGGCATTCAGCCGGCTCCAATATTGGAGTTTCATGGGAATTTGGAATTCACAAGCAGTCCCAAACCCGCATATATAGCACTTGAGATTTGATTATAGTGGTGAAGTTTTCGTGCAGGACCATCCACTGCAGGACACTTTTTGAAGAGCTGATTACAGAGACAAGGTCCCCAAACGACCCTCCGCAGGTTTTGAATTCAGAGTTTTCCTTCGACTGGAATTCGAACTCAGCTCTCCGATTCCTCAATCCAAGCCGCTATCCATTACTCCACCGTGCCTCCTCAATAATCTTCCATCCACAACAATTAATAGAGAATAATGATTCATAAACATCTTGTTTCAAACGTAACAATTGAATTTATTAAGTATTTGATATACATGCATGTGAATTTATTAAGTATTTGATATACATGCATGTGAACTGAAAAGTTAGATAGAGTTGTGTCTCTTAGTCTAGGTAATATTTGTACCTAAGTTCATAAAGTGAAAGTAATTATTAAACTGTAGTTTAGAAGAATAAAGTTTCTTTAGCATGTTTGGAATTGTATATTCTACAAGTTGGTAAAAGTTCAGAAGAGATTTCAGAGTTCGTACTTGCATGAATGTTGGTAATGGTCGTTAACGTCTGACTGCATTAGTTAAGACGAGAGTTCTTGAAGATTACATCTTTGTAGCAAGGAATGAGACGCGATAGAGAGAGAGAGAGAGAGAGCAAGAAGAAGAAGAAGTTGAAGAAGAGAGAATCACCCGTGTCTTTGTTTATATATGATCGGGTATCACATGACCGGCTCAGATGGAGAACACGGAAAAACAAATTTGTCGCGTGCAGGCGATTTGATTGGTCGGAACTGATCAATCAGCGAGCGAGATTGAAGGTGATTAACCAATAAATGCTTGTCATATATTCACTTACAGGGAATAGTTTATTTATCCACGCAGGGGTGTAACTGGCTGACGTGGAAGATTCCACACAATCAGTGATGAAAATTGATCCATAATTTTGCAAATTATTTGGAATCTGGCATGTAAAATTGTTATCAACACCAAACCAGAAACCAGAATCTTTCCCAGAGTCTAAAAGAATAAAATACACTCGGATTTGAGATATACTATCCACCGTACCTAAACGTAAAGAATAGATTTGATAGCGATATCAGTGAAAAGATCTGTCAGGTTAGAGATGCGACCGTAACAGCGGTTTACCGAGTGAAGAAGAAATAAAGCGATAAATTGGGAAAATTCCAGGACATCAAGCAGAAACTGAGAAATCTGTGGAATTTTCTAAAAGAGGTAAGAAGTGCGCAGATAGAAACTATAAAGTAGAAAATATATTGGTTAATAAAAACTACCTATAATCGACGATAGATATATATAAAAAAAAAAATAACACATATACTCAACGAAAAAAAGAAAAACGTAATTGGGACAACATCAGGCAATAACGTTCTGAGTTAAAAGCTTCACAGCCAGATACAAAAGATTACCTCAACAACTCTACCTATACATAGCGAAATCAAAGAATGTCAGAATGGAGAGTAAAATTAAACGACATTGATTAAAAAATACATTGAAAAAGGAATTGATGATAATTATAAGCTAATAACACATTTGCCTATGTGAGGGAAAATCCTTACAAGAGAAGCCACAGAGGAAATTTATAAAACTAGAAAGACGATGATGATTAGAAAAAATGCAGAAAGCAACCAGAGGAATAAACGATTATTATTTATAGAAAAAATATCCTGAAAGAAACAAAGGCGTACAAGAAAATCAATATGATGTAAAGACTATTTAGAACACTTTATCATATAAAAAGCTGAAGATCATGTAGCCACATTTATAGCCAATATTATTTATAATATTTATATTTATACCCAGAAAAACCAAAAATAGAGCAGAGAGTTAACTGCAGGCGGAAAATCAACATAACATGCATTTTTCAAGGATACTGTATCACTATTACTTTTAGTCATAGCGATTAAACTGTCACGGAATTGTAAAGGAAATGTTAAGTATCTGTCTATATTTCTGAGATGAGGTATTATGTACATTATTTACATTATTCGGACTATTGTCCTCATCTTTGTTGTCATATTTATTACAACATTTCGGCCCTTCAGTATCTGTCTATATTTCTGAGATGAGGTATTATGTACATTATTTACATTATTCGGACTATTGTCCTCATCTTTGTTGTCATATTTATTACAACATTTCGGCCCTTCAGTATCTGTCTATATTTCTGAGATGAGGTATTATGTACATTATTTACATTATTCGGACTATTGTCCTCATCTTTGTTGTCATATTTATTACAACATTTCGGCCCTTCAGTATCTGTCTATATTTCTGAGATGAGGTATTATGTACATTATTTACATTATTCGGACTATTGTCCTCATCTTTTTTGTCATATTTATTACAACATTTCGGCCCTTCAGTATCTGTCTATATTTCTGAGATGAGGTATTATGTACATTATTTACATTATTCGGACTATTGTCCTCATCTTTGTTGTCATATTTATTACAACATTTCGGCCCTTCAGTATCTGTCTATATTTCTGAGATGAGGTATTATGTATATTATTTACATTATTCGGACTATTGTCCTCATCTCTGTTGTCATATTTATTACAACATTTCGGCCCCTCAGTATCTGTCTATATTTCTGAGATGAGGTATTATGTATATTATTTACATTATTCGGACTATTGTCCTCATCTTTGTTGTCATATTTATTACAACATTTCGGCCCTTCAGTATCTGTCTATATTTCTGAGATGAGGTATTATGTACATTATTTACATTATTCGGACTATTGTCCTCATCTTTGTCGCCATATTTACTACAACGTTTCGGCCGTTGTACGCTCCGGCCTTCTTCAGTATCTGTCTATATTTCTGAGATGAGGTATAATGTATATTGTTTACATTATTCGGACTATTGTCCTCATCTTTGTTGTCATATTTATTACAACATTTCGGCCCTTCAGTATCTGTCTATATTTCTGAGATGAGGTATTATGTACATTATTTACATTATTCGGAATATTGTCCTCATCTTTGTTGTCATATTTATTACAACATTTCGGCCCTTCAGTATCTGTCTATATTTCTGAGATGAGGTATTATGTACATTATTTACATTATTCGGACTATTGTCCTCATCTTTGTCGCCATATTTACTACAACGTTTCGGCCGTTGTACGCTCCGCCCTTCTTCAGTATCTGTCTATATTTCTGAGATGAGGTATTATGTACACTATTTATATTATTCGGACTATTGCCCTCATCTTTGTCGCCATATTTACTACAACGTTTCGGCCGTTGTACTCTCCGGCCTTCTTCTAGTGGTTGGAATGTCGAACTGAACCCTATATTTCGCTCACTAGGGTAGACTGTTCTAGTTCCACGTGCCATGTCTAACGGATGTCAGTTATCAGTTATCTCCTGTTAATTCCCCTCTCCAAGTTCTCCACTGCCTTAACCGGGTACTGAACTCACACTCTTTGGGTCCTGTCACTGGATCTAACTAACGCCATTATCCACTGTGTCCTTAAGGAGACATGGCACAGTGGATAAAGGCGTTGGTTAGATCCAGTGACAGGACACTGTCAGTTATCAGTTATCTCCTGTTAATTCTCCTCTCCAAGTTCTACACCGCCTTTCTGGGTATTATAAAGCTAATGTCTTCAGCAAACATTTTTCCCATTGCTCATATTGCAACTTTTGCTGTTATAATTATATGTTTTTACCAAAGCTCATATTGCAACTTTTGTTGTTATTATCGCTTTTCTCTGGCACTCCTTATTACTGGTTCCTAAATTGTATTCTTTTCTATGCTTGGTCGGCTCAGGAGATTTTTGTGGCCTAGCATATGTGCTGATTCCTTAAGCTTACGAATTTTCCAGTGGTGTTCTTTGTCTATGATCTCAACCTGATCCCACAGAGGCCTTTTCTCTCCATATGTGGTCAGCCATGTAAGTCTACCCCAGTGAGCGCAATAAAGGGTTCAGTTCGACATTCCAACCAGCTGAAGAAGGCCAGAGCGTACAACGTCCGAAACGTTGTAATAAATATGGCGACAAAATTGAGGACAATAGTCCTAATAATGTAAATAAGAAATGTTAAGTTTACAGCCATTCAAGAGTGAGTTGGAATAAGAAATAGTGGAGAACCATGATCATTCACGTACTGATGATACACGGCACATAGAAAAAGTGGAGCTATTGTTCGAAAATGTCAGAATATTCTGTGAAGACATTGAAATGGAATTCGGAATCGAAAAATGTGCAGTTTTAAGAATATGCCAAAGAAAAGAAAAATCGACAGAAAGAATTAAGCTACGCAACAATAAAAATCTTCAGAAGGTTGAATAGTGTAGAAAGTCTCTGAATATTGAATACAAATTAATCAGAATGAAATGAAAGAGGTAGTAAGAAAGACGTCTCAGAAGAACAAGAAATATTTTGGGAAATTACAATCAACAGCCATAACCGGATCAAAAGTATAAATACACGGGCAATATTCCTGCTCAGATATTCCAAACCATTTATAAAGAGAAGAAATAAAGACCTGAGAACTCTGGATAAAAAAAAAAAAAACATATTACCACGCAGAAAACCTTAGATGACATTGATGGATTATGTGAAAAGAAAAAGAAAGAGGAAGGAAAGAGTCAGCATTGTCACCTCGGCTATTAAAGGATTCAAGGACTATATGAGAATTTACAAAAAGAAGACAAAAATTAAAACGAGTAAATTTCGATTTCAAGTGAAAAACGAAAGAGTTAGAAATGAAATGTTTTGGACAATGTTCTGCAGAGTACACTTAAAGAAAGAAATGGAATTACTATAAATAGCAGCTTAAAATAGGTGTATTAAAAAATGTGACAGTTAATCACATATTAAACGATTATAGTAGATAATCTTAATCTTAAAATAATTTTGTAAGAACGGGGTGTAAAGTAGTAACTGTTCTAGACAGCAGATATGTAAAATTAAATGGAAAGATTTAAATTCAAAGGGATTAGACTATTCAGTCAGGAGACTGCATATCGTGGTCTATATGAATAAATGCGAAATCAGAATTCAATTCTTCCACGAATTCTGAAATTAAAAGACCAAACTCTACTTTTTTACGCGGTATTAACTCCTTCTCCCCACTTGGACGAGATGTGACACAAGGTGGGGACCCGAGCGCGTAAGCCCGGGACAAGGACAAAAATTGCCCACAGCCCCCTTAACCGTCGGTTGCGCTGGCCTCGGTGCGAGCACCGATCCTGCCGTTCTACACAACCATTCTAGCTACAGTTAAGAGTGTGAGGACATTATGTGTTTCAGGCCCTCCCATGTAGGGGCCACATTATCGCATACATAAGAGACGTCAAGGAATACTACATTTTCAGGCTCCAAACGAGCTACCAGATCCCGTACATATTTCCATAGTGGGTAGATAGAAGGCATGTTCGGCCGTCTCTTCTGGATCACTGCATCTTCACTTGTGTGCTTCGGTTACCCCAATCCTAAACCTGATATCGTTGACGGGAAAAGCATTTCGTGCCAGGCGCCAAGTCAGAGAGAACTCAGAGTTGGTGAGGAAATCAGTACCTGTGCTAGTGGGACCGGAATTCCTTCTCAGTCAGACCAAGGCGCTCACAGAGCACAGCCTCTTTTACCAGACCACGGTAAAGAGTGTTGAGGTTGTCGTCTGCGGGGTGTTGGTCAGTGCCACACGGCACTCACGGAGAAAAACGGATTCTCCTGTAGGATTGTGACATGCCTCTATGGGACAGTGCGATGAGTCGCCTCTGACACGTGACCTTACTCCAAAAAAAGGATCAATATCTGTATTATATATTATGAACTTCAAGGCACTCTCACTTTTCAGGTTTAACTTATTTGCATATTGATTTATAAAAAGTATATTTCATTAATTAACTGTCCTTCATTATTGTTCTTTTATTCGAGGATTGTTTTGCTTTTCATATCAAAAATAGTTCCGTTTAGGAATATTGTCTTATATAGTGGAGAAAATTGTTCGAAATTTGCATTTTACTTGGCTTTCAACATGTTGGCATCTATTTGTAAAAATATATGAAGCCTGTCCCCACATACGACTAATTGATTTCTTTTGTTTTTACAGTCATATTCTTTGAACAAAACGTCCACAACCCCTTCAATATTTCATGAATAGGGAATATTAATCTCATAGAAAAACAACTAATTCTTCCTAGAAAAATTACCAGATTATTTTCTAAGTTTATATATCTAGCATCCATAATTAGCTGCTTTTTTACAGAAGTTACAGTGTGGAAATTCGACAAAGTAATAAGTAGAGATCAAAATAAAACAAAATGCTAAAATATATCTAGATTTTCCTAAGAACTAAGAGATTTCTGAAACGTAAAGGCAACAGTTACTTACACTACTACGACAACATTATTAAAATCACCCAGAATTACTGTTTGATTTCCACTGAAAACTCAACGAATAAAAATAACACACGCATATATGATACGACAATATATATATATATATATATATATATATATATATATATATATATATATATATATATATATATATATAAACGTAAAAATTTCGTGGGTAAATAATCCAAGTGACTCCTAAGAATATAAATATTAAAAGTGATCCATAAAGAGATCTCAATGTATTTATTACCAAGCATATATAAATTGATTTTAAGAATTTATTTTTTATAGGTTTTTATATTTTTTATTTTTATTTTAGGTTATATTTAATACTCATGTTTATCATTAAATCACTTTTTAATAGTTAGCTGTTTTTATCAAATTACTCTTATGCTATTAGTTAATTTTAAATGATATTTCGTTTGTTTTTTTATTTTAATCTATAATAAATATTTATTTTTCACTTATATTACTTAATTTGGATTACTTTATTCTTATTAGCGTATAAATTTTACCTATTAATTTATATTTTTTTATATTAATATTTCTTTTTAAATTTACTCAATACTTGTCCTTATTATTTCAGTAAAAATATTTTTTTTAGTTATCTTATTATATAATATGTTTATTTTGGATGTCAGTTCTTTTTTACTCTTCCGTATTGAATTTCATTTACAGTGTAAGAGAAACCCGGATATAAGAGAAACCCGGATATAAGTGAGATTTTATCTGGTTCCAAATTAGAGCCTGTGTTAATGTATATAAATTAGACCAAACCCGAATATATGAGACTTCTTCTCCGGTCCCGACAACTCTCTTATATCCGGGTTACACTGTATATGTAATATTTCAAATAAATTATATTTGCTCTACTCTGTATTGAGCACTCTTTTAAGAATAGTATTTTTTGGTTATTGGAATTTATTCCCTATACACCAATCCTATACTTGGATATATATATATATATATATATATATATATATATATATATATATATATATTGTGTATTTAGGTAGCAATCCTTCATTTACACATGTTTCATTAATGATAACAAAGGTACTACGATTAAGCTTTTTATTTTTTCTTGAGTTCGAGCAAGTATTTTCTATCCGACCACAGCTCTATTAGAACCCATTTAAACACACACACAAAGTTACCAGATTCCACCCGAAATATTCTAGTAGAAAATATAATCATAATAACCCCATCCACATGTAAAAAAAAAAATAAAAAACAATAATAAAAAAAAAAAAGCCAACACTCAATAATGTTAACTACGAATACGGCCACAATATGCTGTGTTCGGAAAAATAAAACATACCTATAACTCTAGAAACATACACACAACCCATAAACCCAATTAAAAACCAAAAATAAAATCATCCTTGATAATGGCTAAAGTATAGCCGAAAGCGCTCGGAATTACAGGACATTTGAACACTTTTTACACACTCTGTGTCCAGTAAAGAAAACACTTGCTCGAATAGAAGAAAAATTAAAGAAGAAGCTTAATCGTTGTACCTCGTCTGCCATCTTTAATGAAACATGTACATATATATATATATATATATATATATATATATATATATATATATATATATATATATATATATATATATATATAAGCCAAGTGTATTTGCATATATTTGTCTGTAATGTCTGTAACGTTGCTAGAATTATGACCGTTCTACTGTCGACACCAGGTGATAGTTTCTTTGTTATGGGCTGTTTCCAAAATATTTACGCATCCAGAGCGAGAATAAAATGTCCATGAAAGAGTAGAGTACAACAATAATAACTGGAAAGATATGTTTAAAAATATTTGCGAAAAAATTCTATTATTTTGTGAAGCAATTTCGTTTGTCAGTGTGCCACGAAAAAATCTAATAAAATTGACTGCAAAGATAAAAATTAAAAAAATAAGTTCTGCGCTGGTCATCCTTCATATATATATATATATATATATATATATATATATATATATATATATATATATATATATATATATATATATATATATATATATATATATATATATATATATATATATATATTGAAATGGATTAAGTCCGTCAAATTACGTATAAATAGAAAATATATAAAAATAATTGTCGGACTTATTCCACTTCATAATATATGATATCTTTTGTTTTTCTTCGAACAGATATGAGCATTCTAAAGAAATCATGGGAAACTTGTAATTTAAAAACAGTAATTTGACCTTGCTAACCAGACGCTTCCTCTGTAGCTAAATGGTATACCACGTCAGTCTATAGGTTACAGGTTCAATTCCGGTCGGAGAACACACATTTTTTATGAAATTTCACCGACCGGTAAATGTTGTTAATACTGTTTATTATAAACAGAGCTTTTACTTAAATATCTATAAGAATAACGTATAAACAGAAAATATATATATATTCAGATGCAAATAGTTTCGAAAATGTGTGTAAATTAAAATGATAGATTAATGCTTTCTAAATGCATTTAATAATAATAATAATAATAATAATAATAATAATAGTGTTAGTGATAATTAAATGTGAAAAAAAAGGAAGAAAGAAAAGTATACATTTCGTGTGTTTGTGTGTGTGTGCGCGCGCGCGCGAAATTTCGTACTCCTATGGTTATATATTTCTAAGTTTTCATCCCAAGCGTCCTCTAAGTGTCCTCAATCATTTAGCACGGCAACTGAAAATTTGTATCCCGTATTCAAAATAATCAGATGTGATTGGTTCAAATTAATGTTCCCTGGACTCCTATCTTAACTTGACCTTTAACCTCACTTGCCTGACCAATTACATCTTGTCCTTCAGGCTTTTAAACGTTCGAACTGAAGAAGATTATTTCCGGCAAAGATATTCCCGGATCGTACGCCCAACATGGCGCCTGTCAATAGAGATGAATAACACAAATTATAGGAATCCCTGACTCTTAGGTGTTGTGGCTCAGCAGATAATGACGTTGTTATTTTAATGGGTTGATTTGGGGTCGATATGATGATTTTTATATGTAGTAAGAAAGCATTGACTAAATTAAGAACAATGCAAATGTAATAAGGACATTCTATTTTTAAAAGGCTTGCGTTTGAACTATAAAAGAGTCAAATTGCAAATATTGCGCATTTCCTAAATAGGTTATCTCTAAACCTTTGAAAACTTTCAGTCTAGTTTCAAGCCACAAAGCGAATAGATAATAAAATATCAAAGTAAATGTATCACTTATATGTTTAAATCAAACGTTCACGTAAGAATATTATTGTTTTGATTATTTGTCCAACCTTTGTATGCGAAGATGGTATTTTTCCAGTACTTTTGCTTAAGAAATAAACAAATTTCTTGCAAAAAGTCAAATGTATTATATGTCAATTGTTAGGTATAAATTTTACTTAAAAAAGGCTTCAATATTAAATTGATTTCATCTAATAATAATTTTTCTCACCATTTTTCTGACTAATTTATAAATAGACAAAAGTTCATTTTTCATAGGGTTTCCTAAAATGTTCTTTGTTGTAATGGTTTTGGAATTGCTAAATGTTTGATGGTGGTATGCAGCGTTAATATTATATTTATTCTCGAATTCCAGTTTAAAAAGTGGCATACAGCGATTTCGCGTATTATACATTATTTGAAAGAGGAATCTCAAAATATTTATTTTAATGGCAATATAGATATAATGGCATTTTTGTGAAGAAGCTAAAATTGTCTGCGATATCCAATAGCTTTCGCTGCCCGCGAAAATTATGATTGAAGTTATAAATCTAAAAAAAAACTAATAATTTCGACTTTTACACGTCTCTTAATTTGTACAAAATTTGCAGTAAACTAGGCTTGCACACATCTACTACATTTGTACATAATTTTTATGAAAACGACACTTTCGCAAACCTACTAGATTAGTTCAAAATTTTCTGTAAACTACGCTTTCACACACCCAGTACATATGTACAAAATTTTCAGGAAGCTATGCGTTCACAAACCTACGGTATTTGTACAAAATCTTCAGTAAACTAATCTTTTACACACTTACTACATTTGTAAAAAAATTTCAGTAAACTACGCTTTCAACAAATTACTACATTTTACATAATTTTCAGAAAACTACGCTTTCACACATCTACTAGATTTGTACATAATTTTAACTAAACTATGTTTTCACACACCTACTAATCTATATGCTAACTCATCTTCACATTTTACTACATACTACATGTTTAACGATTACTTTCATTCTTGATGTGTAACCTGATTCAGCAAGTCAGTATGTTCATATCTGGCTACAATCAAACAAGTAATAAATATTGTGAATGCATTATCCAAGTTTGATTCAATTATCCGAAGCATTCATCATCAAAAACTCGACAAAATTAAAAATTTGACTGTCAGCAAAGTAATTCATAACAACTGTATGCAAATGTTACGATGTTCGTGTACTTCATATCGTATGGTTAGACTGTAAACGCAGATTTAGATACTATGAACCACTTGACAGACTGGTGGAAGGTGTTCGTCGAAAGTGTGAGCACAACGACCTCACACCCGATACGGCAAACCTGACAAATGAGTGGTGACAGATAATATTTGTATTGTTTTACTGCATCGACTGAATATAGTTGGCTCCTTCAGATTATCATCTGTTTGAGCCCCTCAAACGACATTTATGTACAAGCTGTTGTTGCAACAGTGCAAGGGTGGCTCCAGCCGCTTGACTCTATTCGCTTCATGGATGTTTATGCGTTCGTCTATCGATGGGACAAGATCATCAATCTCATTGGAGGTTGTGTGGAAAAGTAGCATTGTAGTACTAGTTACATATGAACAATGTTTTATTTGTATAATAATAAACATATTTATTAGTAAAAGTTTGTAACTTACTTTTCTTCGTATTTTCATTCAAATTTTATCAGTTCGACACAATAGGAAAGAATGTTTTAATTTTGTCAATCAGATATTTTCTGTATTTTATCTTTCAACTTCATTCTACTACACTCCAATAAGTTTAAACAAGAAATAAAACTTACTCTTGATATTATTATTATTATTATTATTATTTTTATTTTATTTCCTTTGATTTCTTGAGTGTACAAATTTCTTTCCGGGTTCCGCCCAAAGAACTAAAATCAGAAATGGCATAATAACATATTACACTGACCAATTAAACACACACACACACACATACATACATATTTTACATAGATAAAGCACTTCGTAAGGTGTGGGCTGTACTCGTGAGAACAGTATTTTGTATTTCTTTAAGACAGGGGCTTCAATGAGTCTACTGAAATCTTTTCCAACCAATCCAAGGGCTTCAACTACAACAAGGACTGTCCTCATGTGCCACATTTTTGAGATTTCCATATCAAGGTCCTTATATTTTGATAGCTTTTTGAAGACCTTCATAGACACATTGCAGTCTGCAGGAACTGCCATATTATTATTATTATTATTATTATTTCCTCTGATTTCTGTTGGATACGCATTTCTTTCCGGGTCCCAAACAGAGACCTAAGTCCAGAAATGGCTTCATGATATTTTCCACTGATCAGTTTTATAAAAGAAAACAAATAATATCTAAGATCACATATATTCCACATAGATAAAGCTCTTCGTAGTGTGTGAGTTGTACTTATGAGTATAATTTTTTAAGCCATTGGGCGACCAGGAATCCCTCCATTCAGTCTATCGGACCCCTTTTCTCATCAATCCGAGGGCTCCAACTACAATTATTCATGTGTTCATGTAACACATTTTTTAGATTTTCATTTCAACATCATATATTTTGATTTTTTTTACAGATTTTCAAAGATTCGTTATAATCTACAAGGACTGCCATATCAAGAGGAAAGTACATTTTGTTCTTGTGGTTTTTGATCACGATGTCTGGGCGATTAGTTTTGATTTTTCCGTCTGTGTTTATTGTAAAGTACTATATCATTATTACAGGTTCTAGATCCGTAACCGGGTCTGGATGATGTTCTTACCAGTTTCTTGCAGTTTCCTTCTAGCTGCATATTTCCCATGATGCAAGATGGTCAATTGTTTCTGGATATTTATCACGATATCTGCATTTGGGGTCAACACAATTTTTCAGTGTGCTTGGTAACTTCTAGTTACGAAACGTTGGTCCTGTACAGCAAGAATAAAACCTTCGGTTTCAGCTCTTAACCCTTCACTACGTAGCCACTGATGGGTATGAAGTTTGTCGACATTAGCTTGCCTGGTATGACTATCAAGAGGCTTATCTTGCCATCGTCCCTGCATTTTGAGCATTGCATCTGCTTTTTTTAGGTTATTTGACACAGCAGTATGTTTTTTTATGGTTCACTTGCATTTCTTCACCCACTTGAAATTCCATTTTGAATTTGTTGGATTCCTTTATTACTGAATAAAGTTTCTTTTTTCATGTTTATTTACATTAGATCATCATCCAGTCTTCTGTAGTTCCCAAGTATCTTTGAAAACCGTTGTTGTGGTTTTGTAAGACAGTTGCAGTTGAACTAATCCTCTGACTCCTTCGGAATTGGACACATACAGACGATCAACATCAGCCTTATTAAGATGAATGCTGTGGCAAGTGAGAAGATTTCTCGTTTTGACATCCATTCGCTTAATATCAGCTATAGTCCAATTAAGGAGATTGAAACTGTATTGCGCCACAGGGAGTGACAAAGTGTTTATGGCTGATATTCTGTTTTCTGAATTCAACTTGGTTTTAACACCAGGTGTACATGCCTGTAGTATTCTTATCTTCCTTTCGCCTTCATTTAGGTATGCTGTATTCCATTTCCTTTGCTGACTTATAGGCATCTTCTTGTTCCCTAATGTTAGGGACAAAATCTAAATCTATTCAGCATGTTTCAGTAATTCTACCTTTCTTGAAGGTTACTGTTTCATATTTATCTAATCCGAAATCCGTACCGATGTCATTACTGAAACATTTTACTGTATTGAGGATAACTCTCAACTCATTGTCGTCTTTGGTAAAGAGTTTGATATCATCCAGGTAGAATAGGTAATTAAACACTTTCTTTTTTACTTTGTATCCATAGTTATTAATGTTTAATTCATGCTAAAGTGAGGTTACAGACAGACAGAACAGAATAGGTGACAGGAAGTCTACTTGAAAGGTTCCTCATCAGATATTCAAACAATTGGATGTAGCATTAACTTTTGGTGTGATTTAGGTGTAATATGGTTGTCCGCGACTTCATAGTATATTTAAGGAAATTTACCATCATCGAAGAGAATTTGTACTTTTCCAAAGCGTTAAGAATCCACAACTATAGGAACGTCTTCGGCATCTTTTCTTTTCCAGAGGAAGAATGCGGTTTTCATCGAGAAAAGAGTAAGTACATTTCGTCAAGGCAGATGTAATCAATTTATATGTGGTGAACAGACTTTGGCTTATAATTTTTTTGATCATCTGTTTCATCCGTTTTTGGTATTATTATTATTATCATTATATATTATTATTATTATTATTATTATTATTATTATTATTATTATTATTATTATTACGTAGCCACTGATGGGTACGGGGCTTGTCTACATCAACTTGTTTGTTACGGGCAGAGTATTGGCCATGAAGCGGTTTATCTTGCTATTGCTTCTGTATCTGTTCGGTTGCATTTGTTTTTACTCTATTTTTCATGTATTTTGCAGCTTCAGTCGGTGTACTGAGCTTTACTTGTATTTCTGCATCCATCTGAAACTCCATTTTAAACTTGTTGGCTTCTTTTATTACAGAATAAAGACGCTTACTACTTTCATGTTCTATGACATATATCATCATCAAATCTTCTATGATTTCCAGGTATCTTTGAAGGCCAATTATTATTATTATTATTATTATTATTATTATTATTATTATTATTATTATTATTATTATTATTTCCTTTAATTTCTGATGTATACTCATTTATTTTCGAATCCCGGCAAGAGACTTAAACTCAGAAATGGCATCATTACATTTTCCACCGAGGAGTTTTAAAAAATAACACATATTTTACATAGATAAAGCCATTAGTAATGTCTGTGCTGTACCCGTGAGGCATTTAAGGCATGATCAACTAGGAATCCCTTCAATACGTCAATTGGAATCTTTTTCAATCAATCCTAGGACTCCAACTATAACTAATATTGTTAATATCCCCATGTGCCACATTTATAAGATATCGATTTCAAGGTCCTTATATTTTGATAGCTTTTTGAAGATCTTCAAAGATACATTGCAGTCTGCACGGACTGACATGTTAATAAGAGGGCACATTTTGTCTTTGCGCTCTCTAATCAGGATGTCTGGGCGATTAACTTTGATTGTTCCGTCTGTGTGTATTGACCCATAAAAATGTTACAGGTCCTATTTCCGTAAGCGGGCCTGGGTGGTGTTCATACCAATTTCTTGCAGTTTCCTTTCCGTAAAAGCTGCATATGTTTCGGTGCAGATTTTGGCCCACTCTGTGATGTTTTATGTTCATTGGGTGATAATACCATGCAACCAGATACAAGATGGCCAATTGTTTCTGGATATTTATCACAGAATCAGCATTTTGAGCTGTCACAATTTTTCAATATGTGTGCTCAGTAATTCTAGTTAGCAAGCATTGATCATGTGAAGAAAGAATAAAACCTTCGGTTTCAGCTTTTAACCCTTCCCTACATAGCCACTAATAGGTATGGGGTTTATCAACGTTACCTTGTTTGGTACGGGTAGAATATTGATCGTGAACTGGTTTATCTTGCCATCGATTCTGTATCTGGTCGCTTGCTTTTGCTTTTGCTTTCTTTTTTAAGTTCGTGTGCACTTTAAAAAATTTATATTAGGTTGATGCAAAAATAATGTCGTTTTCTCACATAGTAACATATGTGAGAAAACGGCATTATTTTTGCACCAACCTAATAACTTTATTTGTATTTGCGATAGAAATAATCTGTAAAAAATGTTATAAAGTTTAATGTACCTAGTTTTAAGTATAGCTATTGAATAATTCTTTACCACAAAATTTGCAACAATTTTTAGATAAGTAAAAAAATATTTTTTCTTTTTTCTGTAATCAATTTGATCCATGGCTTCAACTGAGGAAAAAGTAAACTGTGTCCTTTGGTTGGTTGAACTGAAATCTACTATTGCTGTACAAAGAAAGTTTAGAATTGAATACAATAAAGAACCACTTTATAGGAACATTATTGCTAAATGGATGAAAAAAAAATTAAAAAGACAGGCTCCGTGGAGGACATGGGAAACTTAAATAAAATTTCAATAAAACCTTAAAAAATAAAGATTTACTTCTTTTTAATTCTTTCTAAAACCTTAAAAAATATAGATTTACTTCTTTCTAATCCTTTTTACAAATTATTTCTATCGCAAATACAAATAAAGTTATACATTTTTTAAAGTGCACACAAACTTATATTTTGCGACTGAAGTCGATGTATTATGCTTTACTTGAAATTCTTCATCCATCTGAAACTCCATTTTGAACTTGTTGGCTTCCTATATTTCTGAATAATGTTTCTTACTTCTTTCATGTTCTTTGACACAGATCATCATCCAGTCTTCTGTAGTTTTTTATTATTATTATTATTATTATTATTATTATTATTATTATTATTATTATTATTACTACTACTACCAGCATTTACCTTCAGGCTACGAAACAAAAAAATCTACATGTAGGACAACTATCCCTCAAGCTGTAACCTACTTTTTAATGTTAAAACAGTATTCCCTAAAATCTACGAATTCTCTGAGTTGTTCAGGTATTTTCGACAATGGCCAACACAACTGAATTTATAAACTTTGTTATATTTTGCATTACGGATACAAAGCAAATAGCATTTCACACTTTACTAATTTTCCTTTTTATTTTCTTCAAAATATCGTTTTACTCTTTTTGCTTCTCTTTCAATTTCAACTCATTTATTCCTTTTTCCTTCTAGAGATTCTTTTCGCCTCCTTTTCTAATTTCTTGTCTCTTATTCTCTTTCGCTTTTTCTTATCCTCTTCAAACTTCTTCTTTCTCAGCGTTTTTCTTTCCCTTTCTTTCTGTTTAACTTTTATCTCTTTCTCTTTAAAGTCTTTTTTCACAATCCTTTTAGCTTTCATCTCACACTTTTTCTTCTTCTTCTTCGTCTTTCCCTTTTTTTTTTATTCTCTTTCTTTTTATTTTTATCTTCTTCATTGCGCCCTTCATTGTAAAAAGAACATATTCGTATAGATATGAAAAAGAAAAGCTATCAGATACGGCGATGACAAAATACATATTTGTGCGCGTCTGTAGGTGTGTCTCCTTTTTTTTTTTTTTTTTTTTTTGTCCGTTTCAAATACGTGAGGCTTCTCTAGTCAAATTTCTTGTCTTTCTTTGCCGAATCACTTTAAAGACTCATCATCCAATGTAACCTTTGGGGAGCTTCAACTCAAATGGTTTCCTCTTTCCCATTTTTTATTCATCTAAACGGCGATGCAGCCTGTCACCGATTGAATTTCTATTGCTCTTTATTATTTGCTTCATTTTTCTCCAACGAGCAACGCCTTCTTGTGTCCGTTATCTTCACACAAGAAATTTATTACAGCTTTTCAAATATTCCACCTCGTCCATTTACCTCAATCCACCTGGAAAAACTTTTCTATCTTCCCAAAGCAATTACAGACGATGCAATATTGCTTTTTTGCTCTGGCTTTCGCTCGAATCGCATTGCAACATTTTCATTTTGATGCTGTTATTATTAGTATCTGTAGTAGTAGTAGTAGTAATAGTAGCAGTAGTAGTAGCAGTAGTAATAGTGGTGGTGGTGGTGGTGGTGAGGACTTTATTCTTGCAATAGATTTGAGAGTAAGTGACAACACCTCGTCTTAATCTTCAGGCATTCTCCCTTTTCACAACAAAATATGATTTTTGTGTGAAGCCGCAAGAAAGAAAATACGCGTGTTTATTTGTCTCCAAAAGAATAAAGCCTTGCCTCAGTTCATATTAACTCTACCGTCATATAATGATTTTAAATGCTTCTGTATAAAATGACAGCTACGGATATTTCCGATTTATTTTATTAATAGTTTGTTTTTATATATATATATATATATATATATATATATATATATATATATATATATATATATTTGCAATTTGTTACAATTTTATTAAAATGGAATCCTGTCTTTTACTTGTTATATTTCTTTTTTATATGCCAAATATTATTTTATTGCCGTTAATACTATTCATCCATTTTTTCTATCTTTTGTTAATTGTGCTCTTTAATTTCTCTTCACTGTTAATTTGTAATAGTAGCAGCCATATTTAATTTGTAATAGTAGCAGCCATATTTAATTTGTAATAGTAGCAGCCATATTTAATTTGTAATAGTAGTTGCCATATTTAATTTGTAATAGTAGCAGCCATATTTAATTTGTAATAGTAGCAGCCATATTTAATTTGTAATAGTAGCAGCCATATTTAAGGCTAACCTCTGACCCATTATAGTTACATTAGCATACGCATTTCATAAGTTTAGTCCGTTATTGGTGGAAAAAAAATTTTTTAAAAGAAAAAAGACTTTTTTGAAAAACTTTTTTGTAGAATAAACATATGAAAAATTTGAGATCATTTTAAAAGCAATTATCTTCAAAACTACTGTCTAGTTCAATGAAATTGAACAGTTTAGGTGTTGAACGTCATAAGTTTATTATGGGACAGATTTTATAAGTGTTCAATATGTGCACCTCCTGTGACACGGCACACGTCAAGTCGGTAGTTAAGCTCTTGCCAAACACGCTGTAGCATGTCTCCAGTAACATTGTCCAGTGCGGAAGTGATTCTCTGCTTGAGTTCATCAATGCTAGCAGGAAGAGTGGAGGGACATAGACCAGTCCCTTTACATATCCCTATAAAAAGAAATCACACGGGGACAAGTCCGGTGACCACGGTGGTCATCGCATCAGAAAACTGTCTTCATCTTCACCGTGCCTGATCCATCACTCTGACAGATTCTCACTGAGATAAGCACGTTTGATATATGCGTCGCCTGACACGGCACACGTCAAATCGGTAGTTAAGTTTTTGCCAAACACGTTGATGTTGATGATGGTCTGCTAGATCCCCTAGCCCTGCATAAGCACCATTCCTCTTTAAATTTTTGGGAGACTGTGTGTGGACATATTCCAAAACGCAAAATGACTTCTCTTTGGAAGTTAACGGCATGGCTCAACCTGAAAACACAACAAAAATAAAACATTAAATATAAAATCTTGATCTGTTTCTATACATTCTGTGAAAATTTAAAGTTATTTCAACAAGAATTGCCAAAATTATTGGCCTGCAAAATGATGTCAAATTTTTTGGAACACCCTGTATATTAAATTTGAAACAAATGTATTTGCTAAAGACAATCAAAGATAAAAAAAATAGATTCACTATTCATATAATTTATGTTGATCAAAAACTGGCTGCCTGTGCGACGAGATAATTTAACCCTTTGCCTGTCCTATGTATCATATTTGATTCAAGGGACATGTGATTTCCACGTCCGAGTATCATATGTGGTACACACGTGCCATGATTTAAAAAAATATATGGTAAAACTAAGGACACTTAAGAAAAAAAGTCTACTATTGATCAGGACGGGTCTGGGGAAAGGTCTAATCTAATCTTTTGTGCATCATCTATAACCTCAGGACGCTTGACTGATAATGTAAGGTCTCAAATGAAAGACATTTTTCCACTTTATTGAAATGATTATAACCTTTGTATCACGTGATGCACAGTGCGTAGAGTAAATAACTTATAATGTGTACGTTTTGTTCATCACGTGATGCACAGGTTTTTATTATGTGAAACACTATATATCAGCAGATTCTATTTACCAAATAAGCTGAGTTGCCTTGCAATTGTTATAAGTCTGAAAATAAGTATAGACATTTGGATATTATACACGAAAAGGACCTGGACAGTCAAAGAGTTAAATGTTGTTTTGTTTATAGAACAATTTTCGCCATGTCTGGTCTATTTCTTGAAACTTAGTTTTCACAAAACAATATTTTTGAGATTCCAACGGAAATAGTTGAATACATTATTATCATAATAAATTTTTATAATATATTTTTAATATATCTTTATAATATAATTTTATAATATACTTTTATAATATATTTTTGTAATATATTTATAATATACTTTTTAATATATTTTTATAATAAAATTTTATAGTATATTTTTATAATATATTTTTATAATATATTTTTTAATATATTTTATAACATATTTTTTATATATTTTTATATATTTGTTAATATATTTTTATAATAAATTTTCATATATTTTTAATATGTTTTTATAATATATTTTTATAATAAAGTTTTATAATATATTTTTATTATATATTTTTATAAACTATTTTTAATATATTTTTATAATATATTTTTATAATACATTTTTATATATTTTTTAATATATTTTATAATATATTTTTATAATATATTTTATAATATATTTTTATAATATATTTTCATAATATATTTTTATAATATATTTTCATAATATATTTTTCCAGTGCAAAACAAATGGAAAATCCAGTCAAAGAAATAAATGATTAACTGAAACAACATGTGACAAGGAAAAGCTAAATTAATATATATATATATGAATCAATGTAAATTAGAAAATAAATTAAACAGTAGATAATGATTTTAGCTAGATGGAGTTGATTGTTACTGGTTGAAACATGAAGCTGGAATTATATTTTGTTTAAACTTATGCAAAACGATCTGGCATCATAAAAAGAAGTCAAGATAAAATCCGAGAAAATGAAGCGATGAAATGAAAGGCAGGAAGAGAATCTAGAATCAAAAGAAAAGTGGTTACTTTGAGAAGAGTTTATTGTGGCGGGTTTGATTAAAGTATTTTATGTCGTGTTAATTAACTACCAAATTTTTTTTTATTACATGAGCGTTTTGAATATGAAAACGAGACTCATGTAATGCAATTTTTTAAAAGAAGAATATGTAAAGAATTAGTCCACTGGGGCAAATTGTTCCAGTTATTTATGGCCCAGTGAATAAAAACATTATTCGAAGTAATTCAATGACTTCACCGAAAGACTTGTGAGTTCAATACCTAGCCAGAGCAGAAGTGAACAAAAACTTGGAGAGTTTAGCTACTCAAGGGAAATAACTGAAACGGGGGTATCCAGAGAAGGCATAGTACGTAGAGCTAGAGCAATCTACCTTAGTGGACAAAATAAAGGGGGTTCTGTTCGAAATTCCAACGTATATCACCTGAATAAGGCCGAAACGTCGTGAATATAACAATACAGATGAAGACAACAGTCTGAACAGTATATATATATATATATATATATATATATATATATATATATATATATATACTGAACAATAAAAAATATTAAAAAATTAAAATCTTCAAACACACTGGGTTGTATATTAATATTCCTTCGTTTTTATTATTTCATTTAGTTTCGGCCATCATCAGGAGAAAAATAATTATCTGCTTGCTGGTAGCTTTGAACTACAGAAATGAATGTCTTGATGGAGAAAATGAACTTTTGTCTGTAGTTTTCATGTGTTTTTTATTTTTTTAACATGAATTTTGGTCAGACTTTGTATTGGTCAAACAGTCTCTTTTAAGTTGTTATTTAAGATAAGAGCTGGATGGATTCATGCTGCTCTGAATTCCCTTGGTCATTTTGACAGTTTTATTGGTTCCTGGAAAGGGAATGTGTCTCTGTTAAGTGTGTGTGTGTGTGTGTGTGTTATTTGGTTCTTAGGGAGTGAGTGAGTATGATGTGTGTAAGCGTGTATATTACTATGGATGTGTGTTATCATTTCGCTCATTAGAGAGTGTGTGAGTATGATGTAAGTGTGTATATTAGTGTGGTAGTGTGTATAAGTGTGAGGCCTCAACACATTCACATTATTTTAAGACAAAAGAATGTATAAACATAAAAATGTCTTAAAATAATTGTTGGACTTTGTCTATTTCATAATGTGTGACGTCATTTGTTTACATTTGGATACCCATCGAGCAGATATGAATGTACGTTAGATAATCATGGAAAATTGTAGTTTAAAAACAGTAAAATCGACGTTCTATTGAATTCTGCCATCAAAATCTGTGTGTTTAAGATTTTAAGACATTTTACATATTAGCAAGTTATGATTATTTACATTATTCGGACTGTTATCCTCATCTTCATTGCCATATTTACAACGTGCTGGCAGTTCTACGCTCCGGCCTTGTTCAGGTGATTGGAATTTCGAACCGAACCTGAAGAGGACTCGGGTGTATAACGGCCGAAACGTTGTGAATATGGCAATAAAGATGAGAATAATAGTCCGAATAATGTAAGTAATTATAATGCCTCATCTCAGAGATATAGACGGATAGCAAGTTATGTGGGTAGTGTAACTAATATACGAACAGAAATCGGAATGGGCAACGCAAGTTCAAATTCCAGGATAGTATTTACACTCACTTTCGCACTAATACTCAGACATATATTCATCCCTTATTTCGTCATCTACGGGCTAATAAATGGCATTATAAATAGCGGTGTATTGTGAATTCTCTAGCCTTGGCTGGCAACCAGTCTAGAAGAAGTAAAACTTTAAACTCCAATGCACGTCACTCTTTTGCAAAAAGGCAACTGACAGATAATAAAGAAAAAATGTTGAAAGTTATGATCGCCTACGCCATGAAGGGACATGCCAATTTAATGAAAATATTAAGTTACACATCTGCATTAGATTTATGAAGAAATCATTTATGATGATTTCATTTGAGCATACGAGACTTTCATTTGTTATAATCAGGAACGTTAATATTATCAACAACAAGAGAGAAACGTTTTGATTAATTTCATCCTTGTATTATAATTATGAAGAATTATTAAAAGTACCAAGACGAGATTAATCGAAGCGTTTCCCTATTGCAAAGTCAGTTGTTGTATGAATGTGTGCCCAGAGTATTGGAAAGAAAAACAACAAAGCCATGACTTTGGAACGAATGAAGGAAGGGAAGTTGGTAAAAAAAACAAAAAAAAAAAAAACAGGACGTTTCAATGTTTCTCTAGAAGCACAAATGGAAAGAAAAACAAAGCTATATATTAGGTTGGTGCAAAAATAATGACGCAATAATGTCGTTTTTTGGCGTATTTTTAACGTCAAAAAACGACATTATTGCGTCATTATTTTGCACCAACCTAATAACAGACAAATTGTAACAAGTCGAGGCTGTTAAGAAAGTCAATTGTCAGTCACCTGGACAATTTTCTATTTTTGTTTTTTTCCATGCAATATGAAATGATGTTGATTATCTTAAATTAAAGCAAAAAGAGGAAGTCAATTTTTGTGTTTATTATAAGATATATAGTATCTCTACTTTGTAAGTTAATGATCCTAGTGTATCATCGCTCTGGCCAATCAAAACTCAGCACAAACCAGTTTTAAATATTCGATGAACTATTTCTTTTTAATGAAAAAAATACATTATTTACATTATTCGGACTATTGTCCTCATCTTTGTCACCATATTTATTACAACGTTTCGGCCGTTGTACTCCCCGGCCTTCGTCAGTTGCTTAAAATATCGAACTGAACCCTTTATTTCGCTCAGTGGGGTAGACTGTTCTAGTTCCACGTGCCATGTTTTAATGGGTGTCAGTTATCAGTTATCTCCTGTTAATTCCCCTCTGAAAGTTCTCCACTACCTTAACCGAGTATTGTCCTCAAGGACACATGGCATGGTGGATAAAGGCGTTGGTTAGATCCGGTGACAGGACCCAAAGAGTGTGAGTTCAATACAAATACAGACGTTGATGTACCTGTGTTTTATAGATTATGCAAAAGTGTTTCATAAAGTACGTGACAAAGAACTGTTGGAACTGCTCGTTAACCATGACATATTTGGGAAGTATATTAGAATAATCCAGAAGCCATACTGGAAGCAAACCACCTGAACGCGGACAGAAACATAATTCAGTAAATATACAAAAATAGAAAGGGGTGTAAAACATTCAACTTATACAATGAAGCGATTCGGATTATTCATAAGTCTTACCAGAATTCATTATTGACCGCCACAATCTTAGCAACATAAGATATGCAGATGATACAGTGTTGACGGCAGACACAGAAAGAAAGCTACATGCCCTGCCGCAGAAAGCAGTTAAGGAAAGTGAGAAGAAAGGACTAAAAGTCAATTGCAAGAAGACAGAATGTGTGGTTGTTAAAAAAAAAGAACAACCCAACAAGAAAATTACAAATTGGGATACTGAAATAGGACAAGTTCAAGAATTTAATTTGGGAAGAGTTTTAACAGAGAAATGAATGAAAGTTTTAACAGAGAAATGAAAGTGAAATCCGAAGGCATATGGTGATAGCGAAAATGCCTTACAAAAGCTAAGCAATGTATTAAGAAACAGAAAAATTT
>OZ010574.1:12967104-12972104 GCA_963932145.1 Acanthosepion lycidas | reverse complement strand
GAACTGAAACCGCATGAGATTTTGCTTTTTGCTCAAAACAGTAAAAAAATAAAAAGAAGATACAGAGAAACGAACATCAGTGGGAATGAAAAGAAAAGTATAAGTTAAAAAAAAAGAAGATATTAAGAATATAAATGGTGACATTAGTACGTGTTGGTAGTTCGCTACGAATCTCGTGACTTCTATTTCATATTTATACATACAATAAACGTATTTCATATTACCTCTTCTTTAAAAGAGTAAAAAACAACTTGATTTCAATAGGTTCACTTGTAATATATTTTTTTTGCGTTTTTCATTAATCAGTTTTTTTTGTTTTTTCATTAATCATTAACCGCTTTATACGTTGCTCGTTTAAACCTACATTGCAAAGGAAATAAATCCTAAACTAGAAATATTTAAGACTAGCAGCCATACCCAGTTGGTTGATCAGAAAAAGCGTATAATTAAAATGAAGCAAAAACAGCATTATATTTGGATATAACAGAGTCTATCTTCTTCAGTTACATTAAAGTAATTTCATTAAAAAAAATATTTTGTAGTAATGCAGTTACTGATATAACAGAAGTAGTCTGTATTTATTCAATCAAAGTTAGCCGAGGACATGAATGGGTAAAACAGGCAACATGAAGACCCACTTCAGACCACAATTATTTTGGAAGTTTTGAAATTCAGTTTTTCAGTGTGCTACTAGGGCTGTAAAAGAGGATACATTTATAAAGCAATTGTTAAGTTTGATGAAAATTGGTTGAAAGTTCGATGAAAAATAAGAAAGAAACCAGTAAAAATCGCCATTTTTCGTTATTTACGCAGGTTTTCACTATCTGGGTGGACCCAATTATCAAATTAAATGACTGTTAAACAATCAGCTTATTGTTGGCTACAATTGAATGAAGTTTGTATTAGACTGCTTTAAAATTGAGGGAACTTCTAGTTTAAAATTTCTGTTGAAAAAGATTTTTCGTTTTTTGCGGTTTTTCACTAAATGCAGTGGCGTAGAAATAAAAATCAGGTATCGTTGAACTCGTCATGATGTAAGTAATATACAGAGTGTGAACGAAATCGGAGGAAAAACTTGAATTTATCGATTTTTGACCGGCTTTATCGATTATTGATTTTTTTTTTAAATTATCGATATTTTTAAGTTAAGAACCTATCTTTTATATTGTACAATTTCTGTGCCAAGCTTGGTCAAAATCGGTTGGATGGATCTCGAGTAAAAAGGTATCACACAGACAGACACACAGAAATCCTCTGTTTTATATAGAGAGAGATGGGAATGCGGGGACATTTTTATTGAAAGAGTTTATTAATTTGTTTCTGCGCATTTGGATACGAATTAGTGGACTCATGTATAAATATATACATGTATGTAGGTATAATTTGATCTATAAACATAGTATTCATTATATTCGTAAAAAGGTGTTGCAAAAATTCTGAATTCGATCCATTTCTCATAATCTAATCAATGATTTTTTGGCACCCAACTTCGCAAGTATATGCATATATGTATATTAGTTTTTGTTAACATTATTATATATATAGGGATGCTGAAAAGTTCTCAGCCCCCAAAACAAAACATTACTAAAAATATTCTTAGTCGGTTGTTGAGACACATATATAGAGTGGGGTGGGGGGAGACAAATATTTGTACACATACAAATATTTAATTTATTTTATTTCCAATTAATGAATAAACATACTTTTCATATAATTAACTGTACGCAGATGAGTAATAACCAAATATGCATAGAAAACAAAAAAAAAATGATTTAATGAAAATAAATCACATTTATCTATTTTAACGGGTGAAAAATTATTCATACAATACAAAAAAGAATAAATAATCTTCATTTAATACTTTGTAGAATAGCCATTATTCATTTCTACAGCAACCAACCTCTTCTTGTAGTTCTCAATTAATGATTTACAAATTTTAGTTGGTATTTTGTTACATTCTTCTTCGCATCTTCAGATCCGGGATGTTTTTGGAGCCCTCGGTTGCATTTGAATTATGAAATAACGCCACAGATTCTCGATTGTGGACTGGCTTGGCGATTTCAGGATATTTACATTATTTTCAGCAAGTCATTTCTTCGTAGATTTTGCAGTGTGCTTAGGATCATTATCTTTTTTAGAAGATCCAATCAGGAAGAAGTTCAAGATTTTCAACTGATATCATTACATTTGCTTCGAAAATATTTTGATATTCTGGAGCATTCATTCTATTAGGTTGGTGCAAAAATAATGTCGTTTTTCTTTTGAAGTTGAACGTCAAAAAACGACATCATTTTTGCACCAACATAATACCATCTATTATTGAGATGTTGTCAATACCTTCTGCTGAAAAACATCCCCAAACCACGATGCTGCCACCACCAAATTTCACTCTTGGAATTATATTCTTTTGTTTGAAGGCATGACCATCTTTCCTCCATATATGAATTACATCCAAACAACTCAGTTTTTGTTTCGTCTGTCCATCATACTTTTTCCCAATACGATTTTTCCTTATCCATATGTTCACGAACGAATTTCAACCTGGCTTCTCTGTGTCTTTTCAATAGCAGTGGAGATTACCAAGAGGAGCGTGACTTTAGATTGTTCCTATGAATTTCATTGTCCGTTTAGTAACACAGATTCCCGATGAAAACAAATCATCATGCAACGCTTGACGAGTAACCATTGGATTTTAATTTAAAGCAATAATTTCCTTGAAGACATTGAAGAAATCTTCCGTGGAACAACTTTTCTTCTTTGGTTTTCAACAGTTTTGAGATTTTTATAACTTGCAATGAAGGAACTAATGCTAGTAAATGGAATATTCAGGTTGTCTGAGATTTTCCTGTAACTTTTAACTTCATTCTAGAGTTTAATAATAAGTTCTTTTTACGAATTTCTCAATTCTTTACCTCTTGCCATGATGATAATCTTCTTGCACGAATATCAATTACAGAATGTTGTGTTTGTATTTTTTAGGCTAAAATTAATTACTGAAACCATCTAAAACCATTTATTTTACATTCAACATCTTCACTTGATAAGACACCGGAAGTGTTGAAACAAAATGGCTATTTTTGCAGTGATTTTATAACATATTTATGTTATAATATCTTTTTTTTTTTTAATAAATAATTATATCTGCTCTACTCTGTATTGAGTACTCTTTTAAGAATAGCAATTGTTGGTTATTGGAATTCATTCCGTATACACCAATTATATACTTGTATATATATACATATATATATGTGTGTGTGTGTGTGCGCGCGCACACGCGTGCGTGTGTGTGTCTGTGTGTGTGCTCGGTACTGATTGGAAGTGGTCAATATCAGTGATAGGGCTAACATATTCAGTTGTATGGATATGTGTTTTTGACCCTGGGTTTCACGCTTTTGCGATTATCAGACAAAGAGTTGTCTGATGACAAGAAAAGCGTGAAACCCTGGGTCACAAACTCTATCCATGCAGCTGATGCAAACTTTCTCTTACTTTTGTTTTTACTATCTTAATTACTATGGTATAAATTAGGCAAATTTCCCCACCACATACACACACACACACACACACACACACATATATATATATATATATATATATATATATATATATATATATATATATATATATATATATTATTATTATTATTATTATTATTATTATTATTTTATTTCCTCTGAATTCTGTTATGTACACATTTCTTTCCGGGTCCCACCCAGAGACCTAAGGTCAGAAATGACATCATGACATTTTCCACTGACCCATTAAAAAAAAAAACAAAGAAAACACACACACATACTTTACATAGATAAAGCCCTTCATAAGGTGTTAGCTGTACTCATGAGAACAATTTTTTGTATTTCTTTAAGGCATGGGCTACCGGGAATCCCTTCAATGAGTCTATTGGAATCTTTCCAAACCAGTCCGAGGGCCCCAAGAGCAACAGGGATTGTGGATGTTCTCATTTGCCACATTTTTGAGATTTCGATTTCAAGGTCCTTGTATTTTGAGAGCTTTTTGAAGATCTTCATTGCCATATCAATAATCAGTCACGTTTTTGTTTGTGGTCTCTAATAGCAATGTCTGGGCGGTTGGCTTTGATTGTTCTGTGTGTATTGTGTAGTCCAATAAAATTGTAACAGGTCCTATCTCCGTAAATAGGTCTGTGTGGTGTTCATACCAATTTCTCTCGTTATTATTATTATTATTATTATTATTAAATCAAACGTTATTTTTACTGGATTACCGTATTTGCATTTATGTTTATTTTATCTGCCGGCCTGCGCATACGAGAAAACTTAATGAAGAAAATGTGCACCTCCCGCCGGGAAGGATTCGACCCTAAGTCCCTCTATGCAGGAGAAACCAACCGAAATAAACACCATTAAAAAAAACGTAGCGTCTACTGTTTTCGATAATAATATGTTCTCTTCTTTATTCACCTAATTATCTAGAATCTATTAGAGTAATTTCAATGATACAGCACAGTCCTAGTCCACCATCAGTCCATTAATGTAAGCTGCTCTCTTGACGAGTTTAGGTAAAATTCAGAATAAGTCATTTTCAATTTGGACGGATGATCCTAAGTCTTGCTAAGATTATGCTTACCTACAGCAAGTAAGTTTGGAAATGTGCTTTGTAGAATTAGTCGTTTGTGAACATACAGGTTTTGTTCTCTGAAAAAACTTCCGTCCTGAGTATGACATCCAACAATAAAGCCTCTGATCAGGAGGTTTTGAGGAGCGTGGAACCACCTCTTAATTGCTGGTGTTCCCAGGTTCACCCTGGCCTGGGGTGGTAGCACCTGTTAGGGTCCCAGCTATGGGAAAATAGTTAAACTGGAATCAAAACGTAGGTTTTAATACCAGCAATAAATTTTTGTAAAAAATTATTACCAGCAATACATTATTACCAGCAATACTTTTTTGGAAAAAATATTACCAGAAATATATTTTGAAAAAAAAAATATGACCAGCAATAAAAATCTTGTGGCATTAAATAAC
>OZ010574.1:12847104-12959604 GCA_963932145.1 Acanthosepion lycidas | reverse complement strand
ACACAGAAAATTAATTGACATAAGCTGGTTAAAATTGATAAATTAAAAAAATAATATGCAGAGAGCAAAAATGAAACGATTTTCATTTGTTGTTGTTGTTGTTATTATTATTATTATTATTATTATTATTATTATTATTATTATTATTATTATTATTATTATTATTATTTACTTTGATTCTGATGTACACACATTTCTTTTCGGGTCACGCCCAGAGACCTAAGATCAGAAATGGCATCATGACATTTTCCACTGGGGAATTAAAAAAAAAAAATACATATTTTACATAGATAAAGCCCTTCGTAAGGTGTGGAATGTACTTGTGAGGATAATTTTTTGTATTTCTTTAAGGTGTGGTCTTCTAGGAATCCCTTGAATGAGTCTATTGGAATCTTTTCCAATCAATCCGAGGGCTCCAACTACAATATGAGTTGTTGAGGTTCTCATGTGCCACATTTTTGAGATTTCGATTTCAAGGTCCTTGTGTTTTGATAGCATTTTGAAAATCTTCAAAGATACATTCCAATTTGATTGTTTGCGATCTCTAATACCAATGTCTGTGCGATTAGCTTCAGTTGTTCTGTCTGTGTGTATTTTAAAGTCCCATAAAATTGTCACATCGTATTATCATTATTATTATTATTATTATTATTATTATTATTATTATTATTATTATTATTATTGTTTTTTTTATTATTATTATTATTTTCTTTGATTTCTGGCCTTTACACATTTCTTTCCGGGTCCCGCCTAGGAACCTAAGGTTAGAAATGGCATCATGACACTTTCCACTGACAAAAAAAAAATTACATAGATAAAGCCCTTCGTAAAGTGTGGGCTGTACTTGTGAGAACAAATTTTTTGTATCTCTTTGAGGCATGGACTTCCAGGAATCCCTTCAATTAGTTAAGACATGGACTTCCAGGAATCCCTTCAATTACTTTATTATTATTATTATTATTATTATTATTATTATTATTATTATTATTATTATTATTATTATCTTTAAATTTATTTTTATTTCCAAATTATTTCATTTTCGTTTATCCTTTTACTTTCTAATGATGTTCTGACGTCCACTTAAACTGAAATTCTTTCATTTATTTGCCGTTCAACTTACTTCATTTATATAGATTCAGTTTCCTTATTTTGGTTACCTTTCTTTCTTCTCATATTTTCTCTTCTGAAAATTCATATCGATAATCTGATATCGTATTTTTCTATCCTTTCAGGTTTTCCATATGGAAAATAGCTGCAATATACAAAGTTCGTTTTTTTTTTTTTTATATATTTACGTTTTTGTATTTTTCTCTGTTTCTTCTACTATTTTTCGTTTCTTTTTCTTTCGTCTATGGCATCCCATTAAAGTTTTTCTTGAAAACATTAATTTCTCTTACGAATATTATGATCATCATTTATCTTTCTTTTTGACTCGCAGTTTTCAATTTTTCGATTACAATTACTTATTCGAATGTTTAATCTTTGACTCTGACTCCCTCCCTCCCTCACTCCCTCTCTCTCCCTCCCCCCTCTCTCTCTCTCTCTCTCTCTCTCTTTCCTTTTTATTTCACCGTTTCTACATTCTTCCCTTTATTTTATTTCTCTATCATTTTTCCTTTAAAACTAATTCTCCATTATCTATTTTCCATATTTTCTTGGTCTCTCTCTCTCTCTCTCTCTCTCTCTCTATCTATCTATCTATCTATCTATCTTTCTATCTGTCAATCTATCTATCTGTCTATCTATCTCTCTCTCTCTCTCTCTCTCTCTCTCTCTATATATATATATATATATATATATATATATATATATATATATCTTATCCATATTGATTTTAATTCTAACCATTTTCCCACTTACTGCCTCTCGTTGTATTTTCACACTTTCTCTCTTTTTTTTTTATGTATTCTTCATTTAATTATTTTAGTTCTTGTTTCAATCTCATTTACACTTGGCTGTTCTTCTTGCCTTTCTTACGCAGCCTTTTACCCTTTCTCTCCTTTTAATATTTATTTTTCTTCTTTCTTTCTTTCTTTCTTTCTTTTGTTTTATTTATGCCGTTCATATCATCCAAGAGTTTTCATTTTATAATGACTTTCACTTCCGCCTCTTTTTCTATCAATTTTCTGCACTTTCTTAAATAATTACTCTGTTTGTTTGTGCGCATGCGTGCGTGCGTGTATGTGTGTGTGTGATTTTCCTTTTTTTAACTATTTCCATTGTCAAATATCTTCGTTCTTCTATAGATATTTACAAAATTCTTTCTCTTATTTACGGTTTCTCGTCTTCTTTATCCACGTTCTTTCCTATTTTTCATCCATTTTCACATTTCCTTCTCTTTAAAAATTCCCTTCTCCGCCGCTACCGCCGCTGCTTCATGATCTATTTTGGCAACTTCTATATAACTCTACCTTCGATTTGAAGACATGGCTTCTCCCAATTCACCGGCTTCGCCGACCAAAGAATTCCTATTGGAGCGCAGCAAATCATGTTTTTCTTCCTTCGTGGTTGTATTTTTGATTCAGCCCATATTTACTATCGACCCCGTCACCATCACTAATGCAGCGTTCCATTTTATTACAGCTATCGCACATTCCCTATTACCCAAACTAAATTCCTTCCCCCGTCTCTTTTCCAAATCTACTTCGTCGGATTTTCTGTCAACGCCCCCCATTAGCTGTGATCTTGCTGACAAATTGAATTTCTTGACATCTTTTGAAATTACGTTTCCCTCCCCTGATTGAGGTCGGCTCTCCTTTTTTGGAGGTGACGACCGCAATCATTCCCTGGTCGTAGTCGGTCGTTACTGCTGACCGCCGATTCTCATTTGGAAGTAAATGGTCGTCCAATCTTTCCACGATCTTTGCAGCTTATTAGCTGACTTGTGCTTTTACCCTCTATCTACATCCCCATCTGCACAGAATATAAGAAGAAGCACTCAAAAGTAAAGTTCCCACATGAAATATACAGGTCATAAGAAAGGGAATGAGAAAAAAAAGTGCATGTCTTATGACTCTCGGAGTGAGGAGAGTTTAACGCGCTGACGGCTGGGGAGTATGTCAAAAATTGCACAAAAGATAGATATAGAAATGGAACACGTCTACAAACAGGGCAGAAAAAAAAAGCAGAGAAGAATAAAAAAAAAAATTAATGAGCAAAACAAAATGAAAAAGTAGATTTTGATAATGACAATATTTTCAATCTTATTCTGCATCGATAAAATTTTACTTAACAATAATGTCTTGAGCCAGAATTTCTTTTTATTGTAATCTTATCTCAGATTGATCAAATGTCTTAGTAATTCAAGCAAGAATTAGTTATTAAATATTACCTAAATAATTTCTAATGCGTATAAGAATTGTGTGCATTCATATACAGATGAGGAAGTAGAAAAATAATCAGTCCAATCTACTTCACAAATTCGTCCAAAAATCTGACAGAATTTTTAGAAAGGCCTCTTGGTCAGGCCGAGAACTTTTCAGCAACTTCTTGTGAATGCATAATTTATTCATAAATGAATATGTCTGCTTTTTTGTACGTTTGTATACTGCTATATGCACATTTCTTCAACTATATGCTTGTGTAAGCAAATGTTTCTTCGTATATGTATGTAACAGAAAATTGGTTGTAAAAACGAAGCCATTACTATAAATGCGTAAATGGTTTTCTGTTCTAGAATAAAAACTTATGTGATTAAATACAAATGTGCAAATAACATCGTAAGAAATGTTGGAATTTCTTTTGAAGTTATATGTACAACTGTAGTTCTCTTTATATGAGCATCTGTTTATATGTAATCATGGAAGTACCTTCCTCGACGTATTCGTCTGAACGTATATTTCCATATACTAAATGTTATCAGTATACATATAAACTGACAAGAATAGACTTACATAATGCATGTATTCATATTTACACACACATTTGGATATATGTAATTATACATATATCTATATATATCTATATCTGTCTATCTATATATATATATATATATATATATATATATATATATATAAATGTATGTATGTATATTTGTGTGTCTGTGGAAGTAAGTTTTGTTGGCATATATAAACTAATATTTCTGCAGATATATAGGCAAAATCATTTCTAAACACACGCATGTACATATACACATATGCATGTATATGATGGAAGAAATATGTAGACTCTCACACACACACACACATATATATATATATAAATGTATATATGAGTGTGAGTACATATATATTATTATAATTTGATTGTGTCCTTCCAGAATATTTCCATTTTTTATTTCCTAAAAACGAAAGAAAGAAAGAAGAATGTGGAAAAGAAAAGCAAAATAGATCCTCGCAAAGTCTTTCTAGGTAAACCGAACTGAAGCGAATCACGTCGGTTCGTGACCCGAGGTGTTGCCAAGGCAAGTGCATGAGCGGCTAACTTCAACCATCGGGTCGACGTCACATCAACGCATTGAAAATGGATTGAATCGAAGCGAAAAAGGTTGAAAGATTAAGTGCTTATCGAGTTTTGTTTTGGTGTTGCAGATTAATGGGCTGTTTTCTTGTTGTTATTGTTTGTTTCAGGTTTTTTTTTTTTTCGTTTTTTTGCGGGGGGGGGATATTTTATTATTTTTTGGGCGGTGCAAAAGATAGATAAAAAGCGTAGGCTTATTTGGCGGTAGCAAATGATGAGAGGTACATTGAGATCGACAAAATGAGAAAGAGGGCTTTGAGCAGAGGAGTTTTGATATGAACACTTTTTCACTTCATTTTTGTACGATTCACCCACAAATATTGTTTAATTGTGATTTGCCAACAGTGAATTTCTTTAAAGCTTCTTAATAGCTATCTTTTTCATAAATTTTAATCAATATAAGACCTAGCGTGCTCGCCATAACACATATACCTGACCAGCTTGTAAACACACTTACTTCTGTTAATTATAGATCTTCGGTTAATGTTTGAACATAGATAGATTCTCTTTATATACAAGTGTGTATGCTAGCTTATATTTTGTTCTGATAGTAAGTCAGTTATGTGCCATGTGATACATACGAGGCAGATATTTTTTCCCAGATCTGCGGTAGACCAGTTACCATCCAAGGTCTGTCCTGTTAGCTGGAGGGTGGGGGAGAAGAAGAGGATTCGTAACTTTCCCAAGGGTATCAGTACGTAAGTGAATGTAATGAATTCGACTGGAATTCGAACTCGGGTCTCCGATTCCTCAAATCGAGCCACTATCCATTACTCCACCGTGCCTTCTATATTGTTCCTATAGCAATGATTATTAGTCTTACACGTAAAAATTATTAGTAATGAACTGTAATTCTTCGGCAGTTTTATATATATGTCTGATTCTCATGCATTGCAAAAATATCGAAATTACAGAAGCAAATGTTTCATACTTAATAAAACATTATTCAAAAGACAATTTGGCATCATAGTTACAATGAACGGGTTGCTGCACACAAGTTGCCAGGTTCCATCACAAATACGATTCTGTTTAGCTTTACTTACCCATACTTAAACATATAATGTGAAATGATATGTGCCCAACTGGATGTCAGAGGTATGTGCAGTATTTGGGAAATATGGTGTCAATAATTAAGTATTTTAAAATTAAATCTTTTTGCTTTTTTCATGTTAGAAGGTTAAATATAAAATTTTTTGCGTGTGTAATGCCGATGTGTTCGCTTTTCGTATTATGTTGCTTTGTATGGAAAAACTGCGCGTAGAAAACAACAAAAAACTAATACATATATATATATATAATAAAATATTTAAGAAAGCTGAAATTATTTCAAAGTTGTATAATCAAGTAATAAATATCGAGAAATTTGGTATTAATGAAAGTCAATCAATGCAAAGGTTAGTGTTTTTGAATAGAATTGGAAAGAAGTTTACATGGCATGCGTTTCATGTGTTGATCTAATTTAAATAATTCTTTCTATTTTAAGTAATATTTATTTACTAGATATGTTTAAAACATTTTAAGGGAATTCAACAACTGGCCTAACATTAATCAAAGCCGCTATAACTGTTTTAAAAGAAAGTCATTTGTAGAAACATTAAAATTGATTCCATTCTTTTCTGTTGAGATAAAATGTTACAAGCAAACGAATCTCCTCATTCTTTTGCTAATCGAAGCACAAGATTTTTTGTTTATTCAGTGATATTCTTTGTATACTTGGGGATGCTGAAAAGATTTTGGTCTGACCCACTTCCCAGAATCTGAGCAAAACATCAATATTTTCTTCAATTCTTAGTTAAATCGAGAACCTTTCAGTAGCCAGGGAATAGTAACGAGTATTAAATAGTTTTGCCCTATATAAAATTAAAATTATCTATAATGCAGCATCTTGATATCGCCAATTCTCATTTGAAATCTGAAATTATTCATTAAAGATTTTAAGCACTTTAGCGTTTAACTGCTAAATAGTATCCATTGGATTTAGTCAACCTGGACAAAGAGAAAATTTAATTTTCCGCAAATTATTTATTTTATTACAGATTTGTTAGAAATTTTTTTACAGATATTTAAGATTTAAGTGTTTTGGCAGAAAACATTTCCTCAGAATTTCAACTGATCATCTTAAATGCCGCTTCCGGCAGCTTCCGGTAGCTTCCGGCAACTTCCGGCAGATTCCGTCAGCTTCTACTCGATGATAAGTCGATTCTTATTTGTAGAATTTATATTCCTATTATGTGTAAATGTATCACTAACTTTCAAAAATTCTTCTTCCCTGTTTACTCCTATTATATTCATTTGATGAAAAAAGAAAACAACTTTTTTAATTAGCAATTAAATGACCTGGTATTATCACACAAGGTTAGTTCCTTTTTTTTTTTTTTTTTTTTTTTGTCAATTTTTATTTATTAATTAATTTAAAATTACTCGGAAATGAAGTAGGAATTGATTTGTATTAAAACATTTTAACGTTATTGCGTTGACGAAAATTATGCAATATTTTTAACAAGCACACATAATCTAGACTCATGAGCAATTTTCGAATCAAAATAGTTGTGTTAATTACTGAGTGAAAATATACAACTACTGAAGTAATAATTATGCTACAGCTAATTATACGAGAGTGTGCAATTACAATAATACAGAAGATTTAAAAATAATACAGAAGATTTATTAGGTTGGTGCAAAAATAATGACGTAATAATGTCGTTTTTATGGTATTTTTTAACGTCAAAAAACGACATTATTACGTCATTGTTTCTGCACCAACCTAATAAAAAGCACGAATGTATTGAATACAATACACATCATTTGGAAAAAATGTGTTCATTGGCAAAAAAGGAAGATTTCTTTTTCGCTTGAATGTACACTGTTCTCAGAGCGTAAAGAACCAAACTTTTTACTCAAAAAGTCACACTGTTAAATGGCAATTGTAAATATAGCAATTATAATTATTGTGAGCTGTCATTAAAATAAGCAAATCCTATTGGCACATGCGCGTAACATAATTCACCCTTCTACATTAATTATATATTAGTTTAAATTAGTTCATAGTTATATACTAGACAAAGGTAAAGAGCTGCACTTTTCTGACAAATATTTTTCTTCCAAAAATTCTCATTTTGTATACTGGTCAACACTTTTCATGGCTGTTCATATCTTTTATTTGCTTTCTGGTCGTAATTCGAAAACGAAATAAAATTCTAAACTACGTAGGTTGGTAGGAAAAGAAGATTAAGAAGAGAAAAAAAAAGCTGTTTCGAAGGATTATATTTTAGGGGGCCAGCAACAGAGGAACATCTCTGTTCGTTGGTTCGGGTAATTGTCTGACCTTCCCTAGGCCGGTTCGAGCGATTTTCGGACTGAAGTTGATTATCAAGAGAGAATGAGGCCTGAACTCTGTTCTTTTGGTAATTTGCTTTTCGTTCCGAATTTCGCCCTAATAATGCAACTACCCCTTCACTCCGCCCCAACAAATGTTTCAGTTCGGATGGAAAGTGAAGGGTGATTCACTTAGATAAAAAATATGTTAGAATATATAAATAAAAAATTCTCTTCGTTGCCGCTTTCTGTAACAAAGCAATAAGAGACGTTGATAATAAACTTCACCATTATGGCCTTATTGCGGGAATTCAAAGTGAAGGATATTGTCAGTTAACAATTATAGGCTACTAAGTCATAGTTCTGAAATAGAATACCGGTTATTGACATTTATGTCGCTTGGATTTTAAGTTACTTGCCACGGGAAAGACAATGCACACTGGTTTCAAATCAAGAATAGCTTTTGTGGTAACGAGACTAAATATTTCGGGAAAATACTTTGTTCTATACGATCTCCAGTATATTTCAGAAAATGGGGAAATGCTGAGGAGTGTTGGATAATCTTGATCTCGATAGAAATAAAAACTGACCGAGATAGAAAAGAATGAGCTAATCTATTTACCTTCATCTATTAGCACGCATTTTTGAATAGATAACGAACACACGTACAAAAATACGTGTGTCGGGATTGTAATGAAAATGCTTCACACTCACAGGCTCAAATGATTCAAACGAGTGTGTATCCTTTCCACTCTGTCTATTCACACGCCGACTTGTTGTCTCTATTGATGAATATATAACTGATAATCTGATATTTGTTTATAGTATATATAATTAGTAGAACGGAAGCTTTATTATTTAAATTAGCAAACATTCTATTTCTGTTAATTTAAAAAAAAATGGCGTTCAGTATCGTCATCTGCACTTTTCTTACGACGGAAACAAAAAACTGCTTAAAGATTTCCATTCTTTTTTTTTTTTTTTTAAATACGAGATTAGTCAATCGTTTCAACTAGATTAAAACAAATTAAATTTATCAATAATTTAATTCAATTTTCATCGCCTATAATTTTCGTTTTTTTTACGAAAATAGGCAAGGGATAGTGAAAATAGTGGTGTATTAAATACTTCAAAGTTAGGTTAGTCTTGTTGAAATATAATGCGTTATTGAATTTCTGTATCTGGAAAAATTCGCACAGAAATATGCATTAAAAATGGCAGAGAACTATGCATACAAATATGAAAAAGTAGCGTTGTGTACATATTTCTTTTTTTTAAATTTTCAATGTGCGCATAAAGATTACTATAAAGAGTGCATTCCTATAACTACATATATGTGTACATGTACACACATACACACGAACACACATACATATATATATATATATATATATATATATATATATATATATGTTAAAAAAGAAAGAAAGCGCAAACATTTTTGTTTATAATGTGGATTTCTTTTAGTGTATATATTATATTTTGTTCTTCATATTTTTGCTACAGGTGATTCAGGTCCCGTGACCGTCTTCAGGCAACTTAAAGGAATCAGTTTTTAAAGGAATAAATTCTCCTTATGTTCTTTTAACGTTTAATTGTTCATTTTTTTGTATTTATAGTGAGCCTTGATCTCATTTTTGGATTGTTGGCAAAAGTAACTTTCTGCCTAAGTAGTAATAAAATTATCAGGTTTGGTTTAATATATATATATATATATATATATATATATATATACATATAAAAATGAGAGAAAGAAAAGATGGAGTAAAAATCCACCGTTCGTAGCATTTACATCTAAAAAAAATGTGCTCAAAACAATGTAGAGCAATATTATTATATTTTTATTATAAGAGATTATAATAAAAACATTTTTATTATATTCTCTTATAATAAACATGTTTTTATTATAATCTCTTATAATAACAATATAATAATAATAATAATAATAATAATAATAATAATAATAATAATAATGATGATAATAATAATAATAATAATAATAATAATAATAATAATAATAATAATAATAATATAGTACAGGTTTATGGATCCGTTGGTATATAATGCAGGCGGATACTAGTAATAACAAATATTAAATCTGATCCAAAGAGAGTTCAATGTCTTTATTATAACAGAGCATATATATATATATATATATATATATATATATATATATATATATATATATATATATATATACGCCAAAAACCAAAATGACCTCAGCATGAATATAGTCTATTTCGGGCTGGTCTGAATCCAGCCGTCTTCAGCTCTTTAAAGACCAGCCCGAAATAGACTATATTCATGCTGAGGTCATTTTGGTTTTTGCCATAAAAAATATATCTGTGTATGTATGTGCGTGTGTGTCTGTGTCGCCTGATAGCGTTTAACTTGAAACAGTCTGTCGCCTCTGAGTGTTGACTTCAATGTTCACTTTTACATTTACATACGCTCTATCTCTAATATTGAGCACTTTATCCCATAAATATAGCACATACCTTAAAACTATATATATATATATATATATATATATATATATATATATATATATATATATATATATATATATATATATATATATATATATATATAAAGTTAAAGCGTTTACATAAATAGATAAATGGATAAATGCATATATTTCTTCCTATATTTTCTATAAACGTTAAGTGAATGCGTACGCACATGTATCATTCTCAACAGATGTTCCTAACTACATGCAGGCATATAATATTGATCACTTTTCGTAAATGAAGAATGACACTTCTTTCAGGACAAAAAGTCTCCTCTATTTGGGCCTAGCAACAAGCATGAATGTCAAACAGAAACGTTTTTAACTATCTTTCAAAATAAATCAACCAAACGTAGACAATTGACAATAGCAAAAATTCTAATGTGGAGCATAAGGCGAGTGAAACGGTGACGACAGAATTTTGTCCTCCTATAGAAAAATGTCCTGTCTTCTGAGTTTGATCACGTTAATTTTTCATTATTTGATTGGAAACAAGAATTAATTTCAGCTGTTTACAAAATAAGAGTAATTAAACGAGTCAGTAACCTAAACTTGTTGAAATACCCAATTATTAGTTATTAACATGTCTTTTCGTTTTAAATACATTTTCCATCTAATTATCTGCCATTTCTACTGAAAAAAATACAAGTAAGCAGAAATAAATGAATTGGCAAATGAAAGAGCCAGAACTAATCCATAGAAGTTAACTTATATGGGGTATCAATACAATTAGATTCTTTAAATTTTACCATATTATTGTAGACATCTTTTGCACTTGTGAGCTTACTATCGATGTTAACTTTGACAGTTTAACATTTCTTGATGGTGTTTGATGTCTGCTGATTGAACTGTTAATGGCAGAACTTCAATACTGCTGTATTCAATATATGTTCTGGTAATGTTTTATGATAAAATACCCACTACTCATTTAAATGAATTCCGTGTCGTGATAGCATAACCTTATTCAATATTTCTAGATAAGTTACACTATAATTCCTTTAATTCGATACAATGGACTATACGGTTTCCAGATATAAATCTCACTCAATGAAAAGCCTTCCTCTATGCGTAACTCTAACAAGGGGATAACTTTTCACATACTCTTTTTAATATACATCTATACAGTTCAAAGATTTTAACAAATTTTGATACATCAGTTCATATCACTTTGGACAACAGTTTCAAGATCCTGTTCTTAGTCTCACTGACTAATTTAACACATGTTCAGCCGCATTTTAAAAAAAAAACAAAAAAAAACTCTGACTTTTTGCCGACTATACTTCACGCGAATGTTCCTTGAGGCAAGTTTTGTTATGTTGGTCACTTCTATTTTTAAATCATGTTATTGGTTTTCAACATTTTTGTTATATCGATGGCATTAATTTCACTATTGCTCATCGAAAGTCGTTGAATGTACCTTACAGGCATATTTATGTCTTCATTAAGCGATTTGTTTTCTGCATGACGAGCATCCATTTTCGCATATTAAGGGATAATGCAATTTTCATAAATGTTTGACCAGTAGATAGCAAAACTGGAGAATATATTCATATAAAACGTAGTTTTGTCCACTATATAGAAATGAAGATTTTTGTATTTGAAAGTATTTCCTGTTTTAAATAAGTTTAATAAAAAAATATTGAATAATTGAAAAATAAATATAATTACACTTATATTTTTAAGATGTACATATATTCAACAACACTATACCAGATTTTACTATGCAAGCCAATGTTATCACAGTCACACTGGTATCAACTGACTTCTGTCGGTAAGATTTTCAAAATATCTATCGTTGTTAAAGTATCGATAGTAACTGGTTTTCTGACTGTCAAGCTTTAATATGCTTACAAACTAAGTGTAACGTCTATTCAAATATTAGCACAATATCTTATATTACGAATTGAAATATTTTATCTGTTAATATGAATCCTTGAGGTTCTCTAACATTAATCAGGCTACAGTGTTCTAAACGTTTCTATTGTTTCAACTTTAAAATTAACTGCAGCATTTTTATTGCTTTGATTGAATATCGTTTTCCGTTTTCATATATATTTTCATTTATTGATGGCCTACACGTTTTCTATTTCTGGAAATTCTGGTTACCATTCTATTAATTTATCTTTGAAACCTCTTTTGGAAAGTTCTACCATAATCAGTTTTACAGAATACGAAGCAACATTTTCTTGCATGAATATACACTTTAACTTAAAGCTTCTTGGTTTTAATTTGCACCACTCAAAAACGGCTTGTCCAAGAACTTATAAAAATTATTTGCACTGACATTGGAATCGTCGTCATCTTCGAAAGAATCTGTAATTTTACTGCTTACAATATTAACCTAAAAGAAAACTGCACATCCCTATTGTTATCTTCTAAGCTTCTAATCTTTCCATGAAAGACCCAACTTAAAACCCAACCATCAAGTCCATAAAATATAGCCCTACATTACACACTAAAAGGTTTTATGTACTTCTTCATCCAAGTTACCCATTTATCTTTGTAATGTCTACTTCAAAGTTGGCAGTGTGATCACTTTTATGTTTTCAATTAACTCATTACCTGCCATGAGCCCCATTTGGGGATCTGTTAAAATTAAACTCACCACATGTTATTCCTTGTATTTACATTGAATTGCTTACATACATTGCATTTGCAGAGATATATTTTACAACACTTAGCCTTTAAAGTTTTTATTATTAGCCGTAAGAAGACACTTTCTGTCGTAATTTTACATTTCACGAGTAGAAAAATAATGACTATTTTGAAAAGTATTTTTTTATTATTTCTGATCAATATTATTTTTTGATGTTTTATACACATATATATTTGATGTTCTAGTTTCTATAAAAATGACAATGGTAAATACTGAAATTAAACATAAGGAATAAATAAACTCCTAAGACACCTGTCTGGGCCAAAAATGGGTTAATGAGTCCTTAATTTACGTCATATTTTCACATTCGCAATACTAGCATCTTTAACTCTTTTTTTTTTTGTGTTCTATACACTTTTCTCGCTTATTACCAATTTTAATTTTTTTTTTTTTATACAGAATTATTTTTACTAGTTTTTTGCCGTTATTTTCTTAATGTCTTCATTTTTTTTAATTATTCTAAGTCTTCTAAGATCTCTGTTAAACTTTTACACAATTTCCGACACTGGATTTCCGCCACTCAGTATCTTTACAGTATCTTGTTTCTCTATTGAGCTTATTTCTTTCTTACGACCCAATCTTTATAAATCTAAATTTGGAAAAAATATCAGTAATTACAGGAAGCTGAAATAAAGCCAGCGAAATATGTTAAATCTATTATATAAACATTTTTCCTATTTGTTCAATATTTAATGATAAAAAAAACCATCAAGTTACATTAGAAAATGTCGCGCCATCAGATAAGTTATTGTAAATATTTCTAATTAAACACATATTATCGGTTAAAATTCATATGAATTTTTCTACTTAAATATATCTTGAAAAATTTACCAATTTGTTAACAATTTTATTGTGAAAATATTGACTTTTATAATAAAATCGTAGATATTAGGTTGGTGCAAATATAATGACGTAATAATATCGTTTTTTGACGTTAAAAAATACGTCAAAAAACGACATTATTACGTCATTATTTTTGCACCAACCTAATAGTTTAATGAATAAAATTTAATAGAACATTTGGCAGTTACTGCATCGACAAATCATTTTGATAGAAAGCTTTACTTGTAAAAGAAATGAAAATAGAAATATCTTTTAGGCTTGGTTTAGATTGGTTCGGTTTATTTTGTTTTACGGCATATCAACCTCAATGCGTTATTTAATGCTGTCAACATTTTTAGGATAGATTCCTATGAAAAGAATATGTATTCTTTGGTTTAGATTGGTTTGGTTTATTTTGTTTTATGGCATATCAACCTCAATGGGTTATTTAATGCCGACATTTTTTTTTATTGCTAGTAATATTTTGTTTTGTCAAAAATTTGTTTCTGGTAATATCTTTCCTTCAAAATTGTATTGCTGGTAATAATTTGTTTCAAAAAAGTATTGCTGGTAATAGTTAACTATTTACCCATAGCTGGGACCCTAACAGGTGCTACCACCCCGGGTTAGGGTGGACCTGGGAACACCAGCAATTCAGAGGTGGTTCCACACTCTTCAAAACCCACTGATCAGAGGCCTTGCTGCTGGACGTAGTTTAACGTCATACCCAGGACGCGGATGTAGTTTAATGCCATACCCAGGACGGCATCTTTTAGTTGCAAATAGTTACCATTGATGAAATCGCAGAAAAAATAGCATTCGATTGTAAAAACGTTTTCAAAAGATAATCTAAGCTTTAAATTGTAAAATTTAAAACTAAAATTAAAGTAAATTATTGCTTCGTTTGTCAACTTGTTCATTTTCTTTGTTAATTTATGCCGTAGCCTAATTCTATCTAAGAAAAGTGTTTTTTATAATGAATTGTGTGATTGAATTTCTAAAAAAATATTTTTCAGAATTCATGTTTTATTTTTCTGCTCATTATTACACCTGAAATGTTATTAATTAAGGATTATTAAGAAATATATAATTATATTTATATAAGAATCTATGAACTTAGAATGAATGTAAGCCTGTTTTACACAATAATTGGACGTTTTTCTCTTCAACATTCACAGCTTATTTGTTTGATGTAAGTTATTTTTGATAATTTCCTGGTAGAGACAGCTATGTATAAATGTCCGTTCGGGCAGCACTACTGTAGGCTAGATGATAATTTGATCGGATTTCGACAACTCTCTATCTCTCTCTCTCTCTCTCTCTATATATATATATATATATATATATATATATATATATGTATATATATATATATATATATATATATGTATATATATGATAAAATATAGTTTTAAGGTATGCTATATTTATGGGTTAAAATGCTCAATATCAGGGACAGAGCGTATGTAAATAAAAAAGTGGACACTGAAGTCAACACCCAGAGCCTCTGGGAGTTGACTTCAGTGTCCACTTTTACATACAAACATAAACACACACACACATACACATACACATACATATATGTGTGTGTGCGTATGTATATATATATATATATTGGATAGCATATATATGTGATTGATTATATAAATGAATATATATATATATATATATATATATATATATATATACCCTAACAGAGTCGAGGTAGACATGAGAGCAACAGCAGTTAAGAGGTGATTCCAAGTTTATCAAAACTACCCGTCTCCCGACTTTGCTACCAGATTTAAAAGAGGGCTCAATACAAACTAATGTTATTCACTTTTATCTTATATATATATATATCGTGTGCACTTTAAAATAATCTGTAAAAAAATGTTATAAAGTTTAATGTATCTAGTTTTAAGTCTAGCTAAAATGACGAATGTGATTTCAGGCATTATTGTAAATCAGTTGGCAAATGTGCAGAATCGTATTACCCTTTGTATTGCTAATGATGGAGGACATGTGGAAACTTAAATATAATTTCAATAAAACCTTAAAAAATATCGATTTACTTCTTTCTCCTCCTTTTTACAAATTATTTCTATCGCAAATACAAATAAAGTTATAATATTTTTAAAGTGCACACGAACTTATGGACACTCTGTGTGTGTATATATATATATATATATATATATATATATATATATATATATATATATATATATAGAGAGAGAGAGAGAGAGAGAGAGAGAGAGAGAGAGGGAGAAAGAGAGTGAGATATTAACTCGTAAAAAACACCGTTTCAATTCAACTAACATAGTAGAAATGCAAATTAATCGCTCGGTTGAAGAGTAAATGTTAGGACCTTGACTGCAAAAAAATTCTGGCAATGGATGTTATTTTTTTAATCCTTTCGTTGAAACGACTTTGAAAGCCCAACTCCAACATCATTGAAGAATATTGTTTGTTGTTACGTAGTGGAAACGGGGAGGATCGATTATGATTTGCGGGTAAAACAAAATATTCTATTATACTTTGAGTCTAAATGGCGTTTGCGGGATGCTTGTGTTCCTTTTTTGGTATTATTCTCATGATTCGTTGTTGTCTACACGTGCGCGCACCATTTACTCCCCTTTCGTTGAATTCTATCAAAGACACTTTTATCTCTTTCAAATCTGATTTTTACTTTTAGTTAACGTTTAATGTTGAGCAGATGAAAAAAGACTCCCTTTCGTTTAATTCTTTTTTTCCTTTTATTCAAATCAGGACCCTACTAACGGCTATCAAGCAACATTATTATTACTCACGGTAGCAGATTCATATCGTGCGGAGGTTTGGAAATATGAATATTTATTGATTTACCTCAGACTATTTTGCTTTAATTAATCCAGGGCAACATTTAGCGTTTCGACTTCACATTTCACACTCCTAGGATATTTGCTTTGAAAGTTATCCACCAAAATTAACTCAAGGACACATGGCATAGTGGATAAAGGCGTTGGTTACATCCAGTGACAGGACCCAAAAAGTGTGAGTTCAATACCTGGTTAAGGCAGTGGAGAACTTGGAGAGGGGAATTAACAGGAAATAACTGATAACTGACATCCATTAGACTTGGCACGTGGAACTAGAACAGTCTACCCCAGTGAGCGAAATAAAGGGTTCTGAAGAAGGCCGGAGCGTAATAAATATGGCGACAAATATGGGGACAATATTCCGAATAATGTAAATAGTGTACATAATAATAATTATGTAATTACATAATAATACCTCGTCTCAGAAATATAGACAGATACTGAAGAAGGCCGGAGCGTACAACGGCCGAATCGTTGTAATAAATATAGTGACAAAGATTATTCCGAATAACGTAAATAGTTTACATAATACCTCATCTCAGAAATATAAACAGATACATTAATTTCTAGTTAATGATTTATAAAAATTTAGGTAAATTTGAAAATAACATTTTATTTGTTGACACAAACTGAACAATAAATGGCTAATTTATATTAATTTAAAAATTTTAAAAAATACGTTTTTAAAAAATATTTCAAAATCTCCGAAATCTGTTTTAGCGCTAATATTTTTTACCAACAAGCTTGATTTAGTAAATGAAACTCAAAAATTATCTAACAGTGTGTTATTGTTTTCATTTTTGTATTTTTTTTTTAATTACTTGGTTAAAATATCTACAGCATATTTATAATTATGTTTTGTAAAGCAAATCGAATTTCTTCCTTCTTTTTGCATAGACATATATAACAGAAGCAATTTTTAATAACTTAATTTAATCACTGATGAAAAAAATGGACAGAAATATTTAGGAAATTCTAGATAACTATTAGAATTTCCAGTAATTTACGGTCTGGCCTTAATTTATTTTCATTGTAACATTTTAAAAACTCTAAAAAAAAATATTTCCATTAACACATCCTGTTCTCTGTCTTTTTTTATAAATAATGGTTATTTTCAATTAGTTCTTTTTTATTTCAAAATTTATTAAAACCGGACTTTTGTGTATAATATATTTTATGTATATTTTATCATATATAATATATATTTCATGTATAATATATATTTTATGTATAATATAGTTTTTTTCTCGTCATGGTCACCACAAGCCAATTTTGTCATGTGTATCCAAGTTAGTTAAATATTTGGAATAACAATTAATTTTTTACATTGCATAATTTCGCGGAAAACTCTTTGTAGTGATCAATAGTCTTAATATCAAGTGTTCAAATACTCCAGAGACATTTTGCTTGATGTTTAAAAAAAAACTATTTGAAAACTTCATTTTCCCAGTCTTTTTTTTTTTTTCTCTCTCTTTCTCATTCGTTGAGTGTATGCGTCTGCGGAGGTTTCGATATCACAATATTTTGTTTTGTCCCATTTTTTTTTTTTTTAATCATCTTTACTTGTTGATCAAATCTGTGACCTAAAAAAGATAAGTTATGCTCTGGTGACAGTATTTTGATTCCTGATCATCGAACGTGCAACCTATCTACTGGCCGAATCGACAGCGGGGACGGGTCATAACCACTAGGGACAATTGGTACGCGAGTTGAATCCCAGAGATGAATAAACAAAATTTGGACAAATCTTTATTCAAAGATTTTTACAATGAAAAGAAAATCATTTCCAGGAAGAGACCGAAAAAGTGAATAAAATATGAGCCAAAGACACGAATAAATGAAAAACAAAAAGAAATATTAGTAGTAGTAATAATAATAACATAGTTTTAAGTGAAAAACAGAAAGAACTATTAGAAGTAGTAATAAAAAAAAAATAATAATTTTTTCACTGCTTAAAGAAAGCGATGTCGTATTTTAAAAGGAAAATCTTGATTATTTTAATTATCTATTTATTCTTATATTTTTTCTTTGTTTATTATAATTTTTATTATATTATGCATTTTTATAATCTTTCATTATTAAAATTTAAATACATATTTGTTTTAAGTCGTGGTATTTGCATGGATTGTTTTATTTTTAAATTTCATTTATTAAGAGCAATGACTCACTACGAATAATTCAACTTTTTAAACTTAGTATTTCTCGATTTTTTATGAAAAAGAAATTAAATTTCAAAACTATAGAAAAAGCATTTCGAATTGTAATGTTTGTTTTGTTTATCTCTATTTGTTTAAGATGGTTGATTTCTTTCTCTATCATTTATCATTCAAATATTTTTAACAACCTTTGCCTATAATTTTCTTCATTTATCCTTTTCTTATTTATTGATTGTGATGTAAAGTAACATAACATATTTTTTATGACATATTTTCAAATTTGTAGGAAAAAACGTTTCGGTTCGTAACGTTATTTTCTTTTGTTTATTACTTTTATTATTGGTTCAAAATAGTCAATGTTTACTATTATTTAGTTTTCAAATATTTTTAATAGAAAAAAATATTCTCATGTACAAGGTGATTGAACAGTAATTCCCTAATGGACTCTTTCGTCTTGTAAAAATTATACGTAAACGAGAGAGTTCGTCATACATAAAATAGGCATTTACTTTTCATATGTGATGATAATTTTATACTTTTTTTATTCTTTCCTTTTTATTATTATCATTTAAGGTAAATAATAATAATTCTTAAAGAAGTGGTACATTTGATAACGAACTGTTTACTCCATCATCCAGTATAATATATATATATGTGTGATTATGCGTGTGTATATATATATGTGTGTGTGTGTGTGTGCAGATATGTAGAAAAATAGGAAAGAACACTCTCGGCTCTCGTTTTTGAAACATGAGAACTCTTATTTAGCGAAGGAATCATATTTTTTTTTAAATAATTATAATATATATATATATATATATATATATATATATATATATATATACATATATATATATATATATATATATATATATATATATATATATATATATATATATATATATATACTTCGGGTAGATAAACTTGTCAGTCCGGGAGGATAGCCCATCTAGGAGAAGGAAAACTCTTATTTTAAACCTCTGCAGCCTTGCGGCCATAGCCAATCATGGCAAAGCCTTCGGGAGTGAACCCTGAGGACAAATCTGGAGCAAGTGTCCCTCAGACAGTCCAATATCACACATTATATACAACTAAACAATTAATTATATAATAATAATAATAATAATAATAATAATAATAATAATAATAATAATAATAAAAATGACAACAACAATAACAACAACAATGACAGGAATAATAATAATAAATGAATAAATAAAATTTCCCGTGACCTAGAAATATCGTGGGTGGGGGTATCCGGCGGGGAATAAACGTGTCTCGCGGACATGACAAGCTCTAATTTTTGTCGACAATCGTCGTAGGGGTAGTGTCTTGAAGAAAATTACTCCTTGGCCGTTAAGGATGGAACACAAACAAAACAAAAAAAACAAGTAAATAATAATAATAATAAAAGAGAAGAAATATTCTGATTTTAAACATCTGCTGCCTTTCAGCCACACCCAATCATAGGAAAGGCTTCGGCAGTAAATTCTGAGGACTAGTCTGGAGCCGGAATCCTTATGTTATGTTCAACTTCATTCTAGAAACTCCTACGAGACTGTTACTCTCATGTGGGCCTGTACAGCCATAACAGATTCTGCGCCGCCATCAATAAAACAAACTCCACGTGGCCTAGAAATATCGTGGTGGGGGATATCCGGCAGGGAATAGACGTGTCTCCCAGACAGGAAGATCTCTTTCGTTTTGGTCGATAGTTGTCCTAGGGGTGGTGTCTTGAACAAAATTAACCCTTGACGGTTAAGGATGGAACACAAATATAAAAAAAATACAAATCTCAATGTTTATAAACAAAAACTCATACCGGATTGGACCTCACCCGGATAAACAAAGGCCGCGCCCTTCACGGAGGAACCAGTCTGGGGTCGAGAAATCTGTCACTGGATTAAACTCTTCCACCCACAATGAGACACCTGGTCAGCAAAACTTGATTAACACCGAAATTGGAGCTGGTGACTTAATGCGAAATCAATTAAATAAAAAGAAAGCGAACGAAATGAAATCGTGAAAAGTATAAACAAGTCATGACAACTTTTTTCATTGCCCTCGAAATATCCACAAAAGAACATCACGGATCAGACATACCAAATATGGAGAGATATGATAGGAACTAAAATAAAATGCTATCTCGAACCAAATATGCTTGCCAATGTCCACAGGAGCATCATGGGAAATAACAGACCCTCAGATACAGAAATAGCTAAGATGAGACAAAGTACAATCAGACATAATCCACACAATTCAAATTCTGTCACTGATGAAGATGAATCAAACCTCATTAGAGCAGAATTCCTTGAAATCACTGAAGCGAAAAACAACATCATTCAAATAATTAGCTAAGTAACTTGCACACACATGTCAGAAAGAGACCGGCTTTCAAAAAGTCATATGACAAAGTCCAATAAACATATTGCACAAACATATAGCACTGCATTACAAACATTGTTAACGGACGAACCACAAGAAAAGATTATAAAAGTAAATAATGTCATATGTGCAACAGCTTTGGCAGCTATCGAAAAACATCGAGACAAGTAAAAGATTAAACAACAGACAAGAAGAGCCCAATTGGAAGGGAAAATGAAAGCGAAAAATTGAGTAAATCAGATGTGAATTATTGATATTAGATGTGATTTCAAGAAATTCAAATATTTCAACACGAAAAAGCAAGAAAATCGAACAAAAATATAAAATTAAATCGGTAAATGAAACTGCAATTAAAAGCAGAGAGAAGAAGACGAATATGAAAAGCGTTGTTGGTTCTATCGACAGAATAAGATAATTCCAAACGGACCTCAAGAAGTTTTACAGCGAAATTGGAAAAGCAGTTATAGGAGTCAAAAAAACACCATCTATTGAAGAGGGGCAGACATTTGGGGGTAATATTCAGTGCAACCCAAAAGAATATAATATTAACCGGGTCCTCAAGGACACATGGCAGAGTGGATAAAGGCGTTGGTTAAATCCAGTGACTGGACCCAAAGAGTGTGAGTTCAATACCCGGTTAAGGCAGTGGAGAACTTTCGGTGGGAAAATTAACAGGAGATAACTGATAACTGACATTAAACATGGCACGAGGAACTAGAACAGTCTACCCCAGTGAGCAAAATAAAGGGTTCAGTTCGACATTCCAACCACCTGAAGAAGGCCGCAGCGTACAACGGCCGAAACGTTGTAATAAATATGGAAACAAAGATGTGGTCAATAGTCCGAATAATGTAAATAATGTACATAATATCTCATCTCAGAAATATAGACAGATACTGAAGGGCCGAAACGTTGTAATAAATATGGCGACAAAGATGAGGACAATAGTCCGAATAATGTAAATAATGTACATAATACCTCATCTCAGAAATATAGACTGATATAGAATATCACCTATAAACAGTTTGGCTGTCTCTGTAGTGGAATGCAGGTTCAACATACTTAATTGGAACATAGCTGACATTAAGCGAATGGATATAAAAACAAGAAAGCTTTTCATTTGACACCGAATGCGTCATACTAAGGCAGATGTTGATCGTCTGTATGTACCCAGATTCGAAGGAGGAAGAGGGTTAGTTCAACTAGAACTGTCTTACAAAAACACAACAATAGGTAGTCAAAGATGGTTGAAAACTACAAAAAAACAGATGAAGATATGTGTCAAAGATCATGAAATAAATAACTTTATTCAGTAATAAAGCTAACAAATTCAAAAGGGAATTTTGAATTTCCAGTGCACCCTGACGATCCGCGTAGGAGAAACCTAGGTAGGTTTACCTGGCTCTTTAGGTGTCATAGTTAGATTTACTCAACTTAGTGTATTGAGCACTTAGTTACTTCTGCTTTACTCATTTTGGTGGGTTTTTTCTTTGGACTCTGAGCTTGGATTCTGGACGATTGTTTTCGCCTCAATTACATGTTTTTAGTTCTTTCTTTTTTTATTCCTTATTTTTCCTTGCGTATTGGTTTGCTCATTTACAAGACAAAACACCTAAGGTTTTTTCCAGACGATTATAATTACTTATATTTTTATTATATTATATATATATGTGTGTGTGTGTGTGTGTGTGTGTGTGTGTGTGTGTGTGTGTGTGTGTGGCTCGGATTGAGGAATTAGAGAGTTGAGTTGGAGTTCCAATCGAATTCATTTCGTGCCTTGGTCTAGAAGAAGAACAATTCTGAATTCAAAACCTGCAGAGGTTTGTTTGGGGACTTTGTCGCACACAGTGCAACAGGTCTCTGTATTCGGCTCTTCAAAAAAAGTTTGGCTGGTTCTACACAAGCATTCACCACTCTAAACAAATCTTCTATAATTCAGTTCTGCATTCTGGGTTGCTGTCTCATACGAGACATAAACATAAAAAAAACCTGAACTGAAAGACAATCATACGTCGAAAACGACGGGAAAGTCAATTATATGGACGTTTTTCAAGTATGTGTGTGTGCACGTCAGTACGCGCGTATATGGTTGCAAATATCTAGTTATATCATTTAACAAACCCTATATATATATATATATATATATATATATATATATATATATATATATATATATATTTCATTTACCTAACCCTATACATATATATATATATATATGTATATACATTTCATTTACCTAAACATATATATATATATATATATATATATATATATATATATATATATACACACACACACAGTGGGGGGAAATAAATGTTCGTAAACATGAAAAATTGTATTTCTATAAATGTAAAAGCCTTAACTAAAACAAATTTTGATATATTTTATGTGTAAAGATACATTTTATTAAAAAATAGTAATAAACTTAATTCTTATTCTAACAGAAATTAATGCATTTTTTACGTTTTAACAAAATAAAAAAGCATATTAACTTAATTTAATACATTGTGGAATATCCTTTACTGAGTTCAACAGCTACCATTCGATTCCTGTACGTCTCAACTAATGATTTGCACACATTGAGTGGTATTTTGTCCCATTCTTCTTGGCATATTGTCTTCAAATTCTTGATATTTGTTGGTGCTCTTTTCCCAATTTGAATTTTCAAATATCGCCACAAATTCTTGATTGGGTTCAAGTCTGAGGACTGACTTGGCCATTGCAAGACATCAACGTTACTTTCATTTCCTTGTAGATCTGGCGGTATGCTCAGGATCATTATCCAGTTGGAAAACCCAATCAGGAGGTAACCGAAGTCTCTCAACAGAACACATTAAATTGTCTTGCAGGATTTTCTGGTATCTTTCGGCATTCATCTTGCCATCTATTATTGATATTCTGCCAACACCTTTTGCAGAAAAACAGCCCCAGATCATGATCCTGCCACCACCAAACTTTACAGTTGGCAACGTGTTCTTTGGTAAGTAGGCTTCACCGTCCTTCCTCCACACATGATTTCGATAATTATGACCAAAGAACTCTATTTTAGTTTCATCTGTCCATAGTACTTTTTCCCAAAACGAATATTCTTTATCCTTATGCATTCTATAGAATTTTAGCCTGTGTCGTTTCAAGTGGAGTGGGGGAGTCTTCCTTGGGATGCGTGATAGTTCTTGTGTAGTTCCTTACTTATTGTACGCATGGTTACTTTAATCCCTAATGCACGCAGATGTTCCTCCAGCTCTTCTCGGTTAACCTGTGGATTTTGTTGGATCTGGCGTCATAATATCCTTGCTGATCTTAGAGAAATCTTCCTCGAAGCACCTGTTCGTCTTTGGTTTTCCACGCTGTTACGAGTTTTAAACCTTGCAATGAACGAAGCAGTTGTAGTAAAAGGAATATTCAGGTTGTTAGAAATCGTTCTGTAACTGTTCCCATCTTTCCAAAGAGACGAAATGTGCTGTTTTTCTGAAATAGTCAATTCTTTACCGTTAGACATTATTAGAACCTTCTCGTAAGACTAGAAATTGCAGAATGCTCTGATAATGGCTAATAGCGTTAACTATAATTACTGATAACATTACTGGAACATTCTAGAATATGCTTTTTTCATAAGTAATTGATCATTTTATTCTAATAATTGATTTGTACGAATACTTTTTTCACCAGATAGAATTTAAAAAATGCATTAATTTCTGTTAGAATAAGAATTAATTAAGTTTATTATTATTTTTTTAATAGTATGCGTCTTTATACATAAAATGTGCCGAAATTTGTTACATTTAAGGTTTTTACATTTATAAAAATACTATTTTTCAAGTGTACGAATATTTATTTTCCCCCTCTGTATATATCATTTACCTAACCATATATATATATATATATATATATATATATATATATATATATATATATATATATATTAGGTTGGTGCAAAAAAATGACGTAATCATGTCGGTTTTTGACGTTAAAAAATACGTCAAAAGACGACATTATTACGTCATTATTTTTTCACCAACCTAATATATATATATATATATATATATATGGTTAGGTAAATTTAATAACCAGATATTAGCAACAGTATACGCGCGTGCTGGCGTGCACATACACATATTGAAAAACAATTATTTTTATGTTAATCGCTTACTGCTAGCTTAGCTGTTCAGCGCTGCATTGCATTTGATATAAATTCAATTATATATACTACAATAAATAATTATCAAATTTTACCAAGAGGTGTAGATATAATAGTGTTCGATGTGGTTAGACAGCTAAAAAATATATACTAATAAATATACATATACCTACGTTTGGTGTACAACTTTAGTTTCGTCTGTTACCCAACTCGTTGTGCACAAAATTTGTGCCCGGCGAGTTGGATAATCAACGAAACTTAAGTCGCACAATAAACGTAGGTATATGTATATTTATTAATATGTATATGTATATTGATTAATATATGTGTGTGTGTGTGTCAAAGTTGACTATGTTTTGAAAGTTGGCTATGAGAATAATAACTTATGTACACTGATGCCATTTAATTCAGAGACATGAATATATTTATCTTTAAAATAATTTGTTTTATGTCATTTTACCATAATCTTACATGTTAAAGTACTTTTCACGCCTTTTAAATTATGCATATTTTGATGGGAATAATTGAAATATACAAGTATTTTCTCTTTAAATAATATTTTATCATAAACATTATCATCAACTTATAAACATTATCATCAACTTATAAACATTATCATCAACTTATCATAAACATTATCACCAATTGCAAATGTTACAGTTTGTCGAAAATAGTTAGAAATAAATTAAAATAATTATATTTTTGTATTAGACATGGAATATTTTCGATAGACCAAAAATGTGATTTGTCACCAGAAACTAAAAGGAAATTATTTTATCTCGCGTAGCGTTGTAGGGGCACCTTGTATACTTCAGCCTCAGTAGAAGTGGTGCTTCTTGGGCAAAATGGCCTTCAGAGCCCAACTCTCTCCAGGCTGGTTTTGAATTCAAACTGGTTTCTACCCAAGTTTATAAAAGAGGATCTATACATTTCCCAAAGGTAATAGTACATAAGTGAACATAATGGATTCCTCAATCCGAGCCTCTATCCATTACTTCACCGTGACTCCTACCTAAAAGGAAGATTAAGCTAATACAAATATTTAATTAATCGTACAAAGCAATAACTCCTGACGTTGGATGTTAGAAAAGTGCTACTTACATTGCCATAAAGAATTATAGTAGATTGGTGGCTACTTATATAGGATCAGACCTTGAACACTAAGAAAAGCCATCATAAACAGTTAAGGTTTTCTTTATGAATTTATTATCTCCCTTTACGGTTATTCTAATTCTGAACATTATTACAGATCACATGGAACAATGAGAAAAGTAACTCGCCTTGAAAAATAATTATTTTTATGTTAATCGCTTAGTGTTACCTTAGCTGTTCAGCGCTTCGTTGCATTGGATATAAATTCAATTATATATTCTACAATTTTAAACGTATTTAAGCACACGCTATCATTTAGACTTGAAGAATCATATCGTGAACATTTTTGTCGTCAGCCTGTTCTATTTCTTGTATTTGCTTTGTTTATATTTATTTTATGACTTTTTACTCAATAAAATCATCTAAAAATATATCTTTTTATATTGGACGCGAAATACGTAATGAACGGCCCCCAATGATTTAATCGTCTGATTGCCTTTTTTCATCTTCTTGCTCCTCAAATAGAAAACCTCAAGAAATTGATGAGAACTAAATTAACCAAATTTTATTCTTCCGAAAAATTTAAATGCTGTAAACTAGTTGGGATAAGAGTGATCTATATGAAATATGGTTCAAATTATAAATATTGATTTTGTTTAACTTCTAAACGTCTTTATTTTAACTTTATTTTCCTAAAAGAGCCCATTTGAAAAATTATTTCTTTCCATTTTTATCATGTAACCAAGAGAAAAATTGAAATGAGTTACTTTCTAATAAATTATCTCAATTATAAAGTTTACTCATGGAGCAAGGATATAAATGGTTTAACGTTCACCGAATACAGTTGCATTTGACTTATAAATGCTTCATTTATCACCAATTATTTACAAACATAGCAGCTTTTAAATCAGGATGCAAGTTTATCTGTGGTTCATCTTACAGTCTGTCTTCAATGGCGAGCAATGCATTTTCGACCATGTTTCGATAATGCAGACTGTGTACATCAAAAGTGTGTTGCATCGAAGGAGGTTTGTTAACATAACGTTTAAACTGAAAATACCGTAATTATTAAAAGCATAAGATTGTTTTCAGGAACTTTAAACCTAAAAGTTAAGATATGTATTATACATAATATAACTTACTATTGTAGAAGGCACTTGGAAGCCCATATAAATCTTGGGGCCTCTAAGCTACAACACATACTAGTGGGCATTTTAGTTTCAGTTTCAGTTTGAGCTAGCCATTCCACCAGTATTGTTGGCTTAAGTCATTCAAAGAATTTTTTCCTTATATTTGAAATACCATTTACATTATTTCATTGGAGTAAGTAGGTATTTATTTTGAGTTGCTATATTATTTTTATAGGTAATTTGTGATTTTTAAACATTTTTCCAGGGTCTTCAAATGTTTTTAAGAATTATGATAAAAAAAAAAGTTAACTTATTCACAGTGTTAACATTTTTCTGTTAAAATTTAAGTTTATTATTCAATATTTTTCGGTTGAAAGTTTATTCAATGTTCTTGAAAAAAAAAGCAGTTTAGCTTCAAAAACGAATTCTCTTTTTTATGTCCTGTGTATTTGTCTCTAAAAGTTTAAAAAAAAATATGATTCTTTTTATACCACATTTTCTTTTTGTTATTGAGTAAACTGTAATAGTTTGCTTATTAAAATTAAAGAAAAAATGACATTTAATAATAAAGTTAATATCTACTTTTTAACAGATGTTCATCCTTTCGAAAACAATTTGTTTTTAAATTTTGTACTTCGAAATTAATTAAAAATAAATTGCCAATATTATTTCACAGAGTTACTTTAATATTTTTTCTCTAATAAAAAACAAATGCAATTCATAGAATGATTTTTTTTTATTAGTTTTGTTTTTCTTTAAGGCAAAATAAACAAAAAATTACAAATTTAGTTTAATTTTTAAAATTTTTCATTAAAGCGTAAAAAAGAATCAAATGTCATATTTTTATTACAAAATTCATGAAAAATCCATTTAAGTAAGTTTTTACGTAAAATTTAATGTCATAATAAAATTTAATATCATAATAAAATTTAATGTCATAATAAAATTTAATATATTCAATTCAATATTCTATAAACGCGGTGAACCAAATATTAACTATGCTGTTGCTCAGTTATTTTTTTCAGGTTCTTCTCTAAAATATTCATTTACTAAAGTTGAGCACAAAACTAATTTTTGACACAAGAAGGCCGACATTAAAGTGCACTGCAGTGGATTGCCTTACCATTGTCTCAAAAATAGCCAAAGCCTTCTATCCTCAGGCACTAGATAACATCAGCCTTTTTATTTTAACAAATTCAGTTAACAGTTCAGGACATCACCTCGGTATCGGCTGATGTAAAGGCTATTATATGTGAGAGCTATCGAATAAATCAAGCATTTTGTAAATTATATCCCAGACTCCATTAAAAACCTTGGTTAACTGAAGATACTAAACATTTGCTTTTTGATTATGTTCATCTATTGAAAAATATTATTCTTAATTTGTGGCTCACAGAAAAGACAGGAGAACGAATTTTTGATGATAATGGAGGAAAAAAGTTGTAAAATAGGCATATCTTAAACAGTTATATCGATTTGAATCTGGCGACCTCGAGGCGGTGTAATGTTTAGCAAGATTGTCTCGCTAGAACAATTACGACTGAGTAGTGAATTCGATCCTCACAGGGTGCCCCATACTTTCGGCCTTGTGCCACATCTAAGCTACGCTTGGAAAATCGATTTGAATCTGAAATACAAGTTAAACTTGCAGATGTAAATGAAATTTCCATTGCTCCAAAGTCCATAGAAAAACAAAGGGTTTCTACTTAAGAGTTTTCAGGGGAAAAAAAATAATGCACTTCTCACTAAGTCTGAAATAAGTGCGGATAAGAATGATACTGTCATCTCTATAAGCAAGGTTTTGACATTGAAAATTTTAAATGTCAAAACTCTTCAAATTCCTAAACTGCCCTCTACAAGCTGAAATCAGATCTCTGAATAAATAGCCGACTTGATTTTTCTCATTGAGTTTGGTCGAATATCTCTTAATATGACTGACAGTCAAGGTAATCGTATAAAACAATTATCCAAACACACTGATACTACCATATACTATAGTTGCAGTGGAATTGTTAGTCTACGTCGACACATTTTAGCTACAAGCCATAAATATGTGCTACTTGGGCAATTTACAACTGATCCATTAGAAAAAGAATTTAGTAAACTTCATCAATAATCAAGTGGCAGCTATTTTATAAATGTCCAACAATGAATTGAAAAGCTGCATCAAAAAAGCAGACATCTTTACTTTTAAATTATATGTAAATAATGATGCTTTTGATGTTAAGCCAGGTCACCTATGTACATCTTGGGATTATAAACCTTGTGAGGAAGATTCAGATATATTTGACAATCTGGAAAATTTAGAATCATCTCTTTCCGATGAAATAAAAATGGCTGTCGTATACATAGCTGAATATATTATAAGAAATAATAATCAACCCAGTGAATATGAAACTCATTTTTATTATGAAAAGTATATAAAATATACCAATTTAATTGACCGTGGAAAACTAAAGGTTCCTGCTGACCACATTTTTTTCTTTCATCCTTTTCCATACACTAAAGAAAAAAGTGTGTTATAAATCATTAAGTAACATTTTTATGCTTCTTTCTGAGTTTCATCTTTTCAATATGGAGAGAAAGCATGCTCATATTTTTGAAAATATAGTTTTGAAAACTTTTGCAAACATTATACACCCAGATCAGACAAAGAACCAGTTTTAAAGGTTTTCAAACTTTCCTACAATGACGCTGTTTTATCTGTCTATATTTCTGAGATGATTAATTATCATATACACATTTCGGCTGATGCACTCCAATCTTCTTCAGGTACTGCTTGTTGAACCCAATAACTTTAATGAAAATTTGAACCGGACTCTTTATTCAATCCCTAGGGGGTGGATTGAATAAGGGGTTCGGTGAGACGTGTAAATAGTGTGAATGTTTGTGTTTCAACATGATGTGGATCATGTCTTTTACCAGAAATTTTAACTAGCTCTTTGTTTTGTTTAATGCTTATCAGTATCCACAGCAAAAATACATATTTTCATTTAACTTTCAACACATTGTATTATGCTCAGGTATGGGTCAAAATGTTATTCTATTTTTAAAAACAGTTAATATAATTTTCTTCCTAAATTTATGAAAATCAAGCACTTTTCAAGAGGCCTCCACTTCTGACTGTCAGTTACCCCATGAGCAGGCCTGCATTATAGTACGCCATGATCATGACGGTTTCATTTGTTGCCAGCTTGGTAGATGTCTTCTCCATTTTCAATATCGTCGTAGTCGTCTACAGAGTCATCTTTTCTTCTTCCTCAATAAAGATGAGTGCAGATGAAATTCGCTTACTTTCCGATGCCGATGCCATTGGGCCCACGATATGAAGAAAAACAGGCCCAGACACATTCTGTCGTTTAAAACAGAAAATGTTTGATGGAATAGCCCGGATGTGCTGGCTACAGATTAATGTACTTACCTTCAAACGCAAGTAAAGTCAGTGACAGGAAACAAGAGAAAAGGAAGCCAACAAGGCTGCAGTAGGCACTTAGTCGTCTTTCTTCTTGCAGTCGACCAGTAACAGGCCACTTTTTGTCCGCTAGTGTTCAACTTGTTTTGAATATCACCAAAAGACTTATGGGGGATGTTTGTTAAGTTTTTGACTTTATTCTAACTGTTTTGTTGTTTTTAAGAAATTACATTGATTTGATTTTTTTTTTTTTTTTGTTATTTTATTTTCCCCTTCTCGGCTCTCAGCCGAATTTTTCCTTTTTCTGGTGTAACATTTAATTACACCAGAATACTTTCTTTTGTATATACCTTAATTTTATTTAGCGTTTTTTGTTTCTATTTCTTTTAGTCTTGAAGTTTTTGCTCCAGGGCGGAACTTTATTTTTTCGTAAAGTTCTTTTTATACAGTTTTCTGTTTTTTTCTTGTTCCCAATTTTTCTATTTCTTTATTTTTGAAATTATTAATCTTTCTATTCGTTTCATTCAGATCATTTCTAAGTCGTTTTTTTTTTATCTTTAAGTGTAATTTTCTAAGTTGCACTAAATTGTTCCCGCCAAACTTTATTTTTGTCTGGTATAACAAGAATTTAATTTTTTGTACTTTATTTTTGTTATTTTCGTTACGTTAATTTTATTTTATTAGTTTCGCGTTTCTTTTTTGTTTCTAGAAATTTTTGTGCTTGGTTAGATCTGGAAAAAGGGAGAGGGAAAAAAATCGGTACGTTAGGAAAATATTTGGGGGCAGGCCTCGAAGGCCGAGCCTCTAGATAAATCCACGGCCTGCAAAGAACAACAAAAGTCAAGAGAAAACTAATGTGGCCAAGAGTGGTCAAAATCAACAAGATCCAGTGACGGAAAATAGCCAAAATAAAGACAAGAATATAGAAACCAAAAACAGCTAAAACCAACATATAAAGATGTAGCTGAAAATGGTAGACAAGACAGTGCAGTGGTCGGGGAATCGCCCTCGTGCTGGAAGAAATTAGAAAGTATGGGTTTCTGGTAGTCCCCGAATAATTGCTGAAAGCTGAAACAAGAATTGTCGCTCCTGGAAAGATACCGTCGTAAAAGCATTGAAAAGCTCCAAAGTATAATAAAGGGCAAAGGTTCCTTCATATGCAACATACGGATGCCATTATCGTAAGATTGACTGGCCTCGAATTTATAACGAAGGATCTAAACATCCGGACCGAATACCAAGGTAGGCAAAGGACCAACTGGCAGTATTTGAGGTCCCTTTTCGAGTGATGAGGGAGTACTTAATGGCCTACTTCAAGGATAACGGGAAGATATAGGGTGTTTTCCTTGACAATTGAACGCGAGATGGAGTTTCGATGTAATTATTGATCGTAAAGTCTTCCTCTCGATCCCCGACTGTCTGGATGCAGCGGGCCAGAAAATGCCCGTAAACCAACTTACTGGAAGTGCAGAGATACCGGTCACCTCTTCTTTTCCTGCCTAGTGAAGAAGACTCCTGAATTTCTGGCCTCATCGACCAAAATTCCCCTCTAGCCGAGTTTGTTAAATCTACTTCTCCTGTAGTGGGCATGCCAGCGGCTGGGACCGGTGCGTTCAAAACCCCAGTTGGGTCCCGTCTAACATTACACGACAAACCTTTGCCCGCCACTTGTACGGTTGTGAAGAAGGAAGAAGGAATGGATGGTCGTTAGCAAGAGCAGAGGGAAGCGCCAGGCAGCGGGTCCTCAGTCCATGAAGCCCACAAAGGGAAATGCACAAACAGTCCCACCCTCTCTACCAGTTTTAACGGCGACACCCCGGCCACAATCTCAATGAACTGACTACGAAAACAATACGTGCCTTTATTTGAAAAGAAAGAAAATCTCCTGAAGCTGAAAGAATAAACAGGGAATTTTTGCCGCTGAGGGTGAGAGACCCTTCGTTCTCTACCTCGTCTTCCCCAACATTGAGAAAAGCATTTGCCCCTCCACCTCCACTAAGGTCAGTCACTTACACACCATCCAAAGAGAAAATATATTTCCAAAACTTTCCTTTGCTATCAAATTTTAAAACTACACACAGAACAACACCATTATGTACGTCAACTCACACGCTTTCTCAGTCAACCCAAAAGGAACAGACGCCTAGAAAAAAAGACAAAAAACTTCAAGCCTCCATAACCTTCCTGGGGATGTCTGCCGCGTGTCTCGGCAACAAGCTGGAAAGGTCTTTGCTCAAACCCGCAAACCCAAAGACCTAAAATGCTCTTTGGAACATGAGGCAAATAAAGGACAAAGACATTGAGATCCCTGAGAACTTCCCGCAAGCCTAAAAATTGCTTGCAGTCGTGCAATCGGGCCCGAGTACGTGGTAGATATACACCATGATTAAGGAGGCCAATACTGCCTCCAGCGGCCTACATGAGAGAAAAAATGAGATGACAGTTAAAAATGTTTCGTCTAGGGAGGCTCCACGTTTTTATTCACCCCTCCCTATATAGGGTTTTCAAACTAACGTTCCCTGGTGACATTGGTGGCTTGTCTCTTGATGGCTCCATCAATACTGAGATGGAACAGACCATCATTGTCCTTACCCCGGCTATGTACAATGCAGATAAACAACCTATAATGTATCTCTGGATAGCTGGTGTGAATACCCGAGTACTGAGGTCGGGTTCTCGCGGGGTGTGAGAGAGGCTCGATCGCGACCTTCCGGCAGAAAGGGTCCCCAGATGAGACTATGTCGAAAGGCAGATTCTCGTCTCGGGAAACAGCTACCCGACCCCTATTTATACGGGGTCTACGGGGAAATTTTCGGACTTGTGCTACATCTAATCGCGTGGAACGGTTGGTAGATATCCTGTAGTTGGAGATTCATTATGGAATTCACTTGACTCAAAGAGTTGACTACTGCTTCTACGCGCCACTGGCGAATCTTATCCTAAGTATTATCGTTCATTACCAACCTTCGTTTGATTATTCTATTCAATAACCTTCCCTAGGTTAAAACAATTAGATTAAAAGTATTTTGTCTTTTTTTTTCCTAAAAGTATTTAGCTTAACTGGGACATCAATTGTCATTGGACCACTTTTCTTCTTTTTTTTTTCTTTTTTTTTTTTTTTTACGTTCCAATTCCATCTCTTTAGATGACAGAAGGTACAGTCAAGCGGGGGGAACCTTTCCTTTTTGTGTTTTTTTTTTAATTTTATTTTTATTTACTTCTTTTATTTACTTTATTACAATTTCCCACAGTTTTTCGACCAGTAAATTTGCTTTTCTATAATATGTCAGACGCGTAAAGGGTCCTATACTAAGTCTTTTTTCTCTCTCATTGTATATATTCTTATTCTCATCATGGGGTTCATTTTTTTACATTAAAAACCGTGTATTTTTCACCCCTCTCTCCGCATAATTTGTAAATATGGGATTTTAGGGAATTACATGGTGAGAATGAACTTGTTTCGGTTATTGTGTTATATGTGTTTTTGGTTTAAATGTGGCATTATGGTGTAAGGTTATGAAAAGTTTGTCTGGATCAGCGGATGAGACTAGTTAAGTTAAAAATTAAAAAATAGTAAGGAATAGTGATGACCAGCCTTGCTTACCCGGCTTTTTGATCCCGTATCTTTGACATTAATAAATATTCTATGTATCTTTTATGTATCTTTGACATAAATAAATATTGAATGATTTGCGGCCATTTTAACTTAGGGCTCTGTGAATTGGTGACACTTTGCTATAGTACTTCACCGCCGCCCAGTGCGTTCGTGATGCAGCAATTTTTTAATGACTTTGGCTTCCAGTATACATTTCTATATAAGGGAGAGATCTGGTTGGCGAATGTCGCTTGTCGGTAGTGAATGACTTGTGTTACTCTGCCTGCCACTAGTTCCACTCGTTGCGGACAAGCAACTTGAATGGCTTGTCGGTGTCAACATCCATTGATTGAAGAACGCTGGTTTTACTTTCACATTTCTCTATGTCGATGGTATCTGAATGCGTCAAGGACGATTAAAGATGGCAGTTTCCGCAGGCTGCCTGGATGTCTCACCCACGCCTAGTTATACATCATTCCTTCTCATGGGCATTCAACTGTAATCCTTGCTGTATTCTTATGGACATTCAACTGTATTCCTTGCTGTATTCTTATGGACATTCAACAGTATTCCTTGCTGTATTCTTATAAACATTCACCTGTATTCCTTGCTGTATTCTTGTGGACTTCAACTGTATTCCTTGGTGTATTCTTATGGACATTTAACTGCATCCCTTGCTGTATTCTCATGGACATTTAACTGTATTCCTTAGTGTATTCTTATAGACCATTAACTGTATTCCTTGCTGTATTCTCATGGACATTCAACTGTATTCCTTGCTGTATTCTTATGGACATTCAACTGTATTCCTTGCTGTATTCTTATGGACATTCAACTGTATTCCTTGCTGTATTCTCATGTACATTCAACTGTATTCCTTGCTGTATTCTTATGGAGATTCAACTGCATTCCTTGCTGTATTCTTATGTACATTCAACTGTATTCCTTGCTGTATTCTTATGGAGATTCAACTGCATTCATGGCTGTATTCTTATGGACATTCAATTGTATTCCTTGCGGATATGTCTATTTGGGCATGTTCTTTTCTTTAACACTTTGACCGCTGACCACAGCTTTACCGGTGGTAGAAAAAAATGACGTAATGCCCAGCCACCGGTTGAACCGTGGGTAAACACTTGTAACGATTTTAATATCTACCGTGAGACATTACATACCAATTATTTGCGAATTTTGACTTAGGAGCTCAGGAGGCGGAAGGGTTAAAATTGTTCAGAAACGCAGGGGCTCAAGGGGTTAAAACAACGTTTTATTGACTACTTATTTTTTCCCCCATTAGTAGTGTCAGCGTAAATCGGTTTTACTCATTACCAGTAGTTTTGAAATTAATTCTTCTGGCTCTTGTAATCCATTGTCTGTTCATTGTAGAGGTCAAACTTCAGCGGGGTTTGATCTGCATTGCCAATCTCTGACAAATTATAATCCATGGCGTCTCTTCGTCTAATCCTGAAACACTAGCAAGTTCTCTTCGAAATCTGCTGACAATGTGCATCCGGTGATGAACTTATAAATTCTGTCTCACCATAAAACTATTACACCACCCAATACGTATCATAAACTTGTCAGCCATTGTTTCTATCGTCTTCCTGATTTCCAGTGCTTTGAGATGCATGCTAGTCGTGCTAATTGCAACGCTGGCAATTCTGCCTTCCTTCACCCATTCGATCAGCTTCCAAGTTTGGGAATACTGCTGATTTGCCCCTGTCTTCGACTTTAGCATGGCTCAGATATCGCCCCCGGAACTTCGTTTCTCACTTTTCTCTGCACAGTGATTTTCCAAGCGTAGCTTAGATATGGCACAAGGCCGAAAGCATGAGGCACTCAGTGAGGATCAAACTCACTACTCGGTCGTAATTTTTCTAGCGAGACACGCTTGCTAGCAATTACCCCGCCTTGGGGTTCCCTCATTTTCCTCTGTATATATGATGGTTTTCAAGTTTTTTGTGTATGCATAAGAGGATCAATTAAGACATTTTGGTTAAAATAATGCACAGAGGCGAATGTACGTAGGGAATTTGGTTTACGATATACAGCGCCCGACTGATTTGGTTTGGTTTAGTTTGTTTTACGGCATATCAACATCTCAATGGGTTATTTAACGCCGACAAGATTTTTATCGCTTGTAATATTTTTATCAAAAATGTATTGTTGGTAATATTGTTTTTGTTCTACACTAAGATATATATTTTATCCTTGCAATTTGACGTTTTTTAACTTCTAATAACAAATTAAACTATTTAGTTTCTTTCAAAACGCTTCAAGTAATAAATCTCCCCTTTAAGATAAGTAACTTTAGTATGTTATGCAAATTAGATAGACGTAGCTTAGATGTCGCATAAGATCGAAAGTATTGGACACCCAGTTAGGATCGCACTCACTAATCAGTCGTAATTGTCCTAGCGAGACAAGCTTGTTAACCATTACACCGTCCCGAGGTGCCCAAGATTTTCTAAGCGTAGCTTAGATGTAGCACACCGCCGAAAGTGTGGAGCATCCAGTAGAGATCGAACTCACTATTCAGTCGTAATAGATTTATCGAAACAAATTTGCTAAGCATTGTACTACAACGACTACTACTACGCAGAGAGATAGCAAAACATAACAGAATGATTTCTTGTTTTTCTATGTGCTCTGTCTCTCCTGGACGTTGGGGATTAGTTATTACTGCTTTCCTGCGTATTGTTTTCTCTTCTCAACCAATGTTAACATACACCCTTTGATGACTACCTATCTATTTATCAAATTAGTTCTGCTCTGTGTTCATTATTATGGCGTTCGGAACTCTGTAGTATCGTATAAAAATTAGGTAGACAAGTATAAATAGAGAACAACTGGCGAACATATGTGGGGCTATGCCTAGCAAACCGGGTTGCTATTCAGGACACGGAGAACTGTAATACAACTACTACTACGCAGAGAGATATGAAAACCATAACAGTAACATTAGGATTTGTTTATGACAATGAAAATTTGAAATTAAAACAAATGTTTCGTCTTTATTCTTCGAATAATTTTGTTTGACTAATATTTATTTATTTATTTAGCATTAACTTTCTATTTTTCCTTCAGTTTTTTTAAATTACTTCTTTTCAATTTTCATTTCAAATTATGTATAGGTTCTTATCTCTTAAAATTACTGATTCTCACACCTTATTCTTATCAGATAAGTTTTTTTTTTTTTTTTTTTCTGTTTCTTTTCTCGGTCTCCTTTGATGTTTGTTACTCTTGCAATCCCCATTTTTTCTATCATTTTATCTATTTTTTTTTTATTTTTTTTTTTTTTTTTTGTCTTTCAATCTTCCACGCCAAAAAGTTTCATCAATCAAGTTGATTAGCGTGTATCCACTTAAAAAAAATGGGGGGGAATGAAAAATAAACATATACTCTACTGGATAAAATTAAGTAAAACAGAAACGTTTCAAAACTGCTTGTGTCAATTAACTTTTGAGTCAAATGGAAGCACAAAATTTCCAAATTCTTCTTTCGATCTGAGGCTTCGGTCATTTCCGCTGTTTGGTTGTCTCGCATCTTTCTCCTTCACGTATCCTTATTTCTCATGCATCTACACGCATATATACGTCTGCTTGTCTATCTTTCTGCATGTGTGTAAGGAATGACGGAGGATGTTGTTGTTGTTCGTCGTTTTTATTTGTTTTTAATTTATAACACAACAAAAGCGTCGAAAATAATTACAAGAATATTTATTTAAAGCCTACTGGATTTCAATTCTAGGAGGTTGGTCCTTTAAAAACTTCCCTCAAGGTAGAGTAGACACACATTTCACAACCCCAACTTCTTCTTCTCCATCTCTTTTAACGAAAGCAATGAAATGAAGTAAGGAGAATAAAAATTCGAAGATCTTAAATGTTATCGAGACTCAAATATTTCTGTCTTTATTTTCGTTTTCATACAATTCATTTACTTATGCAGTTATTTATTTCTGTTCCTCTGCACCTCCCCATATCTTATAAAACTATTCTTTCTATAGCACTTTTATCCCTGGAGTGGCACCTTCTGTAATATTAAAGTCTGGCTTTACTCTTTCCACAGAGCACGCGATACCATCTGTAGATGAGGCTAGGTAATGTGGTTAAGCGTTCGGCAGGGGACTGGCGAAGGTTTTATATTAATTGTGTTCAGACAGCTGCCGGCTGAAGGTTTGATTCTGTTGAAATGTGATTGCTTGGAAATTGGTTTGTTTTCCTCGCTTCAACCGCTCTTCGCTTGAATTAATTAATCTTTCCCGCTTTAAATATTTTCATTTTAGGATTTTTGTCGTGGGCAATTGGTACGGCGGGAAAATGGAAAAGTAGAAAAGAAAATGGCGGAAAGGGAAAAAAGGTAGGAATGTATTGAGTGCATTAACGATTCGTTTCTGAGTGGACCGAAAATATTACCCAATAGATGTACATAGACAGCACAAATACAAACACATACGCGCACTCACAAATGCACTCTCTCTTTCTTCCATATATATATATATATATATATATATATATATATATATATATAGATATATAGATATATATATAGATATATTCTTTAAAAATTTTAAAAGGAAAAAGAACCGATTGTAATGTTAATTTTTAAAAAGTAAAGCCTTACAACAACCACAACAATATTTGCAACTTCTGCCAAAAGGAAAAATTAGCAATTATGACATTGCTGGATCCAAAGAATCTTTTAAACCAGAAATACAAAGCCTTAAGTCCTTGCTTACATATTAGTAAATTCCTCTTAAGTCCATATGAGGCTGGATAAAAAAAAAGTAATGTACATTTCAATTACCCCCCCCCCACCGATACATTTATTTACAATACTCATGCTTTTTCCCCGTCGTCGTCTTTTTTTGTTTGTTTTTTTTTTCTTCTTCTTCTTCTTCTTCTTCTTCTTCTTCTTCTTCTTCTTCTTCTTCAACTGACCTCCTGATTTTTAAAGTTAAAAGCTCTACATGTTATTTTTAATTTAATTTTATTGTATTGAGCACTTTTTATTACTACTGTTTCCTGGTCTTATTCAACTCCTTATATATATATATATATATATATATATATATATATATATATATATATATATATATATATATATATAATTTTAGTGGATAACCGTATTTGAATAGAACTTCCCCGTTTTTTAAACTTAAACAGTGATTATTTCGTCTCCCGGCCTTCACATTCGTTTTACTCCACTGAAAATAACGTTTTAAGTAATAAAATCTTATATATATATATATATATATATATATATATATATATATGCGTGTGTGTGTGTGTGTGTGTGTGTGTGAATTGAAAATAGTTTGACTAATCGTTCAGTTACCGGTATATAATGAACAATATGAGACAGAAAAAATGTATTGTGCCATTCTCACGAAGACGTCATCAAAATTCATACTCAAAATCTGAATTAAAGGAACATCCATTAATTATTATACGAACCAACATTGAGCCACCGTCCCTCGGTAGCATGTCCTAAAATATATAGACGTCTTCACACGCACACACACATTCTGATAAGCCTAAAAAATAGCCTTTATATTACACCACACACACATAGTAGATAATTTTTAACTTAACTGGGACGCAAAACCCAGCACAATGCGTTCGTTTTCTCAGATGTATATGCCATCTTTTTCATCTCTTGCTTGAATGGTCATTTGAATTTTTCGTCTTTGTCTCTTCCTGCCAGAAGTATCTACCATTGCGATTTTTTAATCTCTCCCTCTCAGAGGGAATTGAGTTTAAATTTAAATTTCAGTTTAAATTTCACGTGTAATCATTTGCCTTTTTTATTTCAATTAATTTTAATGTAACTGCTATCGTATTTTTTTCTTTTTTTTTTTTTACTCTTCTACTATTTGAAATGACAACAATCCTAGTTATCCTAGTCGATGAATCTGGGGATAGTTTATTTACTACTCTACCCAAAAGTCCCAAAATAGACTAGAATGTCAGAAAGAAAGAAACAGATTGAACATAGCATGGTTAAAAATGTCCTGTGAACCGATGATCGACTCTCCAAATAAGTACACTTAATTGAAAACCCAGGACGTGTATTCTCGATTTCTCAGAGGTAGCTGCCATTTTTAATTCTTGTTTGAAGTTTTAATAGATATTTCTGCTTTCACATATTAAAATTTTTATTTTTATTTTTTTAATAGATGTAGATAGACCTTCCTATCACCCCGCCGATACTCCTGTCCTTCTCTTAAACAGGAGTAGGGGTTCATCCCTTGTTTCCTGTTTAATAACAAGTTCCCGGTTCTTTCTTCTGAGACTTTAATAGTGGTGCTGTCATTTTGGTGATTTGTCTGAATGGTTGCTACATCTCTTCATACTGAGGGTACCGGGTTGGCAGTTTTCTGGTCCCTGCTTCCCGAGTGGTAGTTAGAAGCCCGAACTCTTGCATAGCGTCTAGATAGGCTGCTCTGGTCAACAGTCGCGTAATATCAGGGTTCTTTCAGTGGCATATCGCGCATATATAGGTGTCCCAGCAAGCATCTCCGGTGGGCAAGCCCGGGGCCACACTATGCTGTAGTCTGCGCCAATTTTCAATCCGCACATGTTACCTAAGACGACCGACAGCTACTATAATTGGCCTATTCCTAACATAAATAACCAGCGAAATAAAACCAAACCAGCTCGACAAAAATTACCTAAACCCCTCAACATTTCTTTGTCCAACATTCGTGGTATTCTTTCTAATCTGAACATTCTCTGGACATCCTAGCTTTCTGAGAAAATAATCTTAATTCTTCAATCACCTCCGCTAAATTCTCGATTCCTGGCCATCTTCATCTCTTTAGGAATGACTCTTGTGTCCACATGCATTGCCTGGGAGTTTATGTTCCGGAACATCTCCCGCTGAGCCTCCAAACCATTCTTACATGTGCCTCTGTCTCTCTCTCTATTTAACTCAGTCAGCTATCTCTTCTTTCTTTACCGTTTCCCTTCCTCTCATGACTGCTGTGTGCTAGAGAGTAAGGTCATATCTTTGTGTACGGTGACTTTAATGCCCACCATGCTTGGTGATTTAATACCTCTGTTACTGACCTCGCTGACATTCAAACCTTGAACTTTTCAATCACTCAATCTCTCTCACAAGTAGTGGACTTTCCCACACGTTTCCCCGGTAATCCTGATGGACACGCTTCTTTTCTTGATCTCTTCTTTACCTCTACCCCTGACTCATGTCCTACTCTGCAGCTTCGTCCTCTTGGCAACTCTGGTCATGCGGTGGTGTCTGTAAACATCTTTTTCGCGCTCTCCTATCTGCCAAGAATGTCTTTCTGTTATCAATGCGCTGATTGGGACTCATTCTGTGACTTCCTTCACAACGTCCTTTGGAATGAAGTTTTTAATCATCCTGCTCAAAAATGTACCTCAGAGGTTTCCTCCTAGTTGAAAACCGACATCGAAATGAATACCAAGTGAAACAACAATCATAACCCACAGGAATCGCTTCTTTCGACTGTACCAGAGTGACAAGTCTTATTGCATCAGACGTCTCTTTGTCCCTGATCGTAATAAGTGTAAGCGTGTCCTCAAAGTAGCGAAGTTGCTTTTTGCTGATAGAAATAAACGACATAGCCTCTCACAAGTTCGGTTCTACAGATTATTGCTGGCTCTGCAAGAGTTTAGTTTAGTTTAGAATAGTTTGTTTTATGGCATATCAACCTCAATGGATTATTTAATGCCGACAACATATTTAAGATAGATTTGTATGAATAGAATATGTATTCTTTGGTTTAGATTGGTTTGGTTTATTTTGTTTTACGGCATATCAACGTCAATGGGTTATTTAATGCCGACAACATTTTTAGGATAGATTCGTATGAATAGAATATGTATTCTTTGGTTTAGATTGGTTTGGTTTATTTTGTTTAACGGCATATCAACCTCAATGGGTTATTTAATGCCGACAAAATTTTTATTGCTGATAATATTTTGTTTTTTCAAAAATCTGTTTTTGCTAATATTTTTCCTTCAAAATTATATTGCTGGTAAGAATTTTTTCAAAAAAGTATTGTTGGTAATAGTTATTTTCCCATAGCTGGGACCCTAACAGGTGCTACCACCCCGGGTCAGGGTGGACCTGGGAACACCAGCAATTAAGAGGTAGTTCCACACTCCTTGAAACCTCCTAATCAGAGGTTTTGATGCTGGACGTAGTTTATCGTCTTACCCAGGACGCGGATGTAGAAAAAAAACTTATCTGATAAGAATAAGGTGTGAGAATCGAGGGCAAATATGGTTGAATGCTTTGCTCGGAAGTTCTCTTCCAATTCCACACTCGACTCATCTGGAGTATCCATACTTGATTTCCCCCTAGAACACAAGTTCTATTGAGAGATATGCACATAAACCCGTCACTGGTTCCAGGCATCATTTCCAAACTAGATTCCCATAAGGCAAGCGGAGGTGACGGGATGCCAGTCATCGTCCAAAATAAATGTTCTCCCAAGCTGGCTCAAGTTCTCTTCAAACTCTACAACAATTGCCTTGCTGATTAGTGCTTCACATCTTTTTGCAAATCTTCCTCTATAGTTCCTGTATTTAATAATTCTGGAGAACACATTGACCCCTCAAATTAACGTCCTACTAAATTCTTACCGCTTTTTGGCAAAATATTTTATAATCAATGTTGAAGTGGTTAAGTATCTTACTCCTCACGATCTCCTCTCGGACAAACAATATGGCTTCCATTTCGCCAGGTCTACAGTTGATATTTTAATGGTCATCACTGACGACTATACATATCAAGTTCCGGATAAGAACGGCAAAGCTTGAGCTGTGACTCTAGATACCTCGAAAGCGTTCGACATGATTTGGCATGCTGGCCTTCTATGCAAGCTCCAGTGATATTGGGTCACCGGATGAATGTTTGATTTAATCCAGTCGTTCCTATCAAACCGTGAAATGAAATTCGCTTCGAACAGGACGGGCTCGCTTCCAAATCCTTTCACACGAACGCTGGTGTCCCCCAAGGCGTTATCCTGGGTCCTACTCTGTTTCTGGTCTTCACCAATGATCTCCCAACTAGGTATTTATGCAGATGATACTACCATTTACTCCTGTCTCAATAACAAATCCGACAGAATTGAGAAAGTAAACCTGACAGCTGCTCTTGAAAATTACCTCCAATCACCGGTTAACTGAGGCAGGAAATGGCTTGTAAATTTTAACGCCTCCCAAACAAAACTGCTTTCATTTACTTTTCTGTCTGCCATCGTCATAGTTGACCTTAGACTCCAGGCGAGAAACAATCTACGCCTTCTTGGCCTCACGTTTTCCACTGACATGAAGTCGAGCGACTACATTAAATCAACAGCTGCATCTACTGCAAGAAAAGTTGCGTCATTGGGTTGTACCAGAAATATTTTCTCCTCAGAACCCATCTTGCACATTTACAAATCTACCATTTGTCCATGCATTGAATAGTGGTCTGCTGCTCCTGCTGTACATCTTGAGATTCTTGACAAAATCCAAAGGAGGATCTGCAATTTAATCGATCCTGACCAGGCATCTCGACTTCAGTCAGATTCTTACTGACATGACTTGGATTCCCTCTGTCTTTTCTCTAAATATTTCCATGGCAACTGATCTGTCGAGCTTTTTCCCTTAGTGTCCGGACTACATGAATTTAAGCGTGATACTAGATTGGCATCTAGGTCCTACCCTTTTAATGTTGAAGTAGCTAAATGCAACCGCCACTTATACTACAACAGTTTCTTTTGCTTGCACTTCCCGGGTGTGAAACTCCCTTCTTGCTTCCCTGATAACTACAATCTTTTTTGACTCCCCTTCATCTTTTGTCTTTTCTTCAATCCACCATTCCTCAGTCCGTCTCTTTCACTTACACTCCCTACAACCCTCCTGCGTAGTAATGGAATTCCCGCCTTGCTTGGGGTGAAATGATCAAAAAATATATATATATAAATGAAAATACATATAGAATTGCGTGTGTTTTGCCAGTGAATTTAAAACAATGAACTTGAACGTGAATATATTGCTATAGCTCCTGCTGCGAGAACATTCAATCACAAACGCTAGTAGACTCAATATAAAATTTTAATTGTACCTGTTCTACTTTGTATACGGGAAGACTAATAAAATATTATTTTTATGGTTAACCGTCTGTTCAGAAAATGGCAGATATATTTAAGCAATTTTGCAATTACAGCGATTATCTGTCTATATTTCTGAGATTAGGTATTATGTACATTATTTACATTATTCGGACTATTATGAATACAATATGGGAACCAGTAATAAGGAGTGCCAGAGAAAAGCGATAATAACAACAAAAGTTGCAATATAAGTTTTGGTAAAAACATGATATGTTAACAGCAAAAATTGCAATATGGACACTGGTAAAAAAAGGTTGCTGAAGGTTTATGATACACAGAAATTCATACAGAGATATCTTCAAGGACACAGGACACAGTGGATAAAGGCGTTAGTTAGATCCTGTGACGGGACCGAAAGAGTGTGAGGCACCCGGCTAAGGCACTTAGAGGGAAATTAACATAACTGATAAGTGACATCCATTAAACATGGCACGTTCTAGAGGGTTCGACATTCCAACCACCTGAAGAAGGCCGGAAACGTTGTAATAAATATGGCGACAAATATGAGGACAATAGTCCGAATAATGTATATCGATTATATTTTCTACATAAGTAATCAAGGATTTGCATCTCTAAAATTAGTTCTATTGTCGCATTTTTTTTAATAGAATTCTGCTTTTTGCATCATTACAATAAAAATGCCCAAAGTAAACGAAGTATATATTTATTGCTTTAATTAAATTGTCGCACAAAGCCAAATGAGGAAAGGCTGGTCGACACTTTCTATCCTAAACCTATCTAATCTGATTCACGACCCATTCATTCATTACAATTTACTCATTCATCACAAGAACTCATCCCCTACCATTCAATACTACATATACCACAATACCACAATGTCACAAAGTCACAGGGAACCTAAAAACACCCATGACATAAAATTTCAGTATCTACAAATATTAGGTTGGTGCAAAAATAATGACGTAATAATGTCGTTTTTTGACGTATTTTTTAACGTCAAAAAACGACATTATTACGTCATTATTTTTGCAAAACCTAATAGTTCAAATGTCTCTTTTTTTCCAATTTATATATATATATGTGTGTGTGTATATGTCCGCGCGCTTGTGTATGTGTGTGGTTTTAGAAAAGAAGAGAATAAATAAATAAATAAATAAATAAATAAAAATGCCAAATGCATTGTAATGTAACCCTAAATAAAATACTTTAAAAAAATTAAATTTAAAAAAAAAACACAAACAGACTGGGATGACACGACAGTTTGAAAGGAAGGCAGTATAAAGAAACAGAAATCTTAAACCCCCACCCAACCTTAACCGACTTTAAATCTGCCACAAAAAAATACACTTGCTTCCTTCATGCGTCAAAAGGCCAACACCCCCTTAATAAAAAAATAATAAAAAATTCTGAAATCTCATTACCCAATCAACTTAAAATATATAGTACTGTTTAACTTATACATAGAGTAAATCAATTATTTCGGAGGTTATTCTCAACATCTCTTGAAAATGGAACCAAACTTCAAAATTTAAGTTTAATTTAAGATTTAAGTTTCGGTTTCGAAACATAGCAATTTTTGTATCGCAATGGATACATATCTTTAAAAAAGTAATTATAATAAAAAAAATTATTATATATATATATATATATATATATATATATATATATATATATATATATATATATATATATATATATGCTCATGAAATGAGAGGGGAGAGGAAGAACGGATCAATTTCTTAATGTTGTTATCAAATTCTTTAAGGAAGGCGCCGTAGTTTTTGCATTTCAATTACTAAGTACTTTAATCTCATCCAAGATCATCTTCAGGAGTGAATTGCCAAGATAAAAAATTAATGTAATTGATAGTTACGATTTTTTTTTTTTTTTTTTTTTCTTTTGTAAATGTGCATGAAACACGGTGTTATAATTATGAACACGTATGAACACGTATGAACACGTATGAACACGTTCAGTTTAAAAATTAACTGTTAAGGATATTATGTTTTCCAAAGGAGGTAACCTAATTTATATTATTCAATTTTTATAAAATTACAATTTAAGTATTTTAAAGTTGGTTTTATTAAATTTAATATAGTATATAATTAATTTTATTTTTTTAATGGGATCAGTGAAGAACATATTAGTACTTTTTTTTTAGGATTTTTCATCTTGTTAGTAATTAGAATGTATTTGATTGCGGTTGATATGTTTAGAGTTATCTGAGGAAGTATTATGTTCTTTTTTATTTATGTTAATATTTCTAATAGTTCGTCTAATTTGTTCACCAACAATGTAGTTAGGGAAGTCATTATTAATGAGAATTTGTTTAATCTTTTTTTTAATTCAATGTAGATTTTTTTTTTCCGATTGCCTGATTTATAAAATTTTGTATAACAACTGTTTTGTAATAGGGCATACACTTTTGTAGTTGAGAGTGCACGAGTTTACGCTAGTTAGTTTTCTATATGGGGGGGGGGTAGTAAGTGTATTATTATTGGTGCCTATTAATATATCAAGAAAAGGAATTTTATTGTTATTGTTAAGTCCATATATACATACATATATATATATATATATATATATATATATATATATATATATATATATATATATATGGGCAGATTAGCATCTAGGTCCCACCCTTTTAATGTTGAAGTAGCTAAAAGCATTGTGTGAAGTCCTACATCAGGAGTTGTTATTGATAACCATAACTTCAAACTAAATAACCGTGCTGAAATCCAGAGGCTACGCAAGTATCTATTTAAAACCGGATTTTATATCAAGTATTTTGCGCTTAAATGATAAGTTACGAAAGCGGAGACTTCAAAATCTCTTCTGCATATGAAGCATCAACACATCGTCATACATTCTCTCCTTTAAATTATATCATTTATTTTATTCCGTATTTGATTAAAACTGAAAAGTAAAAATAAGGCTGCTGCTAACTAAACAACAATAAAGAATACCTCTTATTCAACTTCCTAGGTGTGCACAATCTGTATTTTCTCGTTGATGACATTTGGATAAAGGAAGAACCTAATTGGTATTCATGCTTTTAGAGAGACAAACTTGCCTACTCCAACGTCAAGTAATTAGGCAAACATTGACCTCACAATCTGCCAGTCTGCAAATAAATTTATTTGATTTCGAGGAGGGTCTGCACGTGTATATGTGAATTTATATATGACCACAATATTCTTCCATACCAGGTTCAAACTCTGCAAATCGCTGGTCGCATCCATCTCCCTCTACGGATGAAAAAGGATCCAGGCAATCGAGAACAAAGGCTTGAGAAAGCTCATCCGCATCTCCTACTGGGAACACAAAACCAATGACTATGTACGGAGCAAGGTCAAGAGTCTCTCCTCGCCACTATTAAGCGCCGGAAGATGGCATGCTTTGGCCAAGTCACACAGCATAACAGCCTGTGCAAGGTACTGCTGCAGGCGGACGCAAGCGGGGAGGGCAACGCAAGAGCTGATCAAACAACATCAAAGAGTGGACGGACATGACAGAACTTCTGAGTACAACCGCCAACAGATCATCCTGGAGGAGGTTTCTTCTGCCCTTAGGTCGCACCCGACGATTGAAGCGGTCAAGGGACTGATGATGATGATGATGATGATGATGATGATGATGATGATGATGATGATGATGATGATGATCTCTCCTAACTTAGTCAATATAATGACCTCATTAAAAAGTAGCTTTTATTAAAGGATAAAGATTCAATGACCAAATTTAAAAAAAAAAAAAAGATAGGCTATGTCAATTAATGAACATGTTAGGTGAATTTAAAATTGTTTAGATTTAAAAATTTGATTTTTATTTTAAATTTCGATTTTAAGCTACAGTCCTTAATAATTGGAACAGAATAAATATTTTAATTATGTCCGAAATTAATTTTTAAAAATCTCAGTATGTTACAAAATTAAAATATGTATAAATTTCCAATAATTTTACAAATCAATTTTTCGGAAATATTCTCTCTGAAAAATGTTGAAATATGCACAGAATATGGAACAATTAAATGAAAGAGATTTTATCATCATTATCATCATCAAAACTGATTTTTTTTTGTTTTTTTTGTCATGAATTAACATGTTCTCTCATCTTCCGTGACATTGTCTACTGATTTGACAATATTTTACCAGCCTTCTCCGTTTTCTGCGAGTTTGCGGATTCATTGCAGATTTTCCTTGATTGTAAACTTCTCCAAAGGAAAAATAGGATCTTTTTGCCTTGTTCTTTGAATGTCTCGGTTCAGCGTTGTGACTATGGTGGTTCTTGGATGACCTCTGAACTTTTTGAAGTTAGTCTTCAAAGTAAAACTCCATGGCTTTGTTAGCTGGGCATTCTGGATCCATTCGCAAAATATGTCCAAGAATTTTCCATCTTGCTTTCAAAATGAACAAAGTCAAATGAGATTCTTGACATCTGCTGTACAAGCTCTTTTTGGAGATATTATGAGGGTACTTTTTACCCTATCAGAATTCGCAGTTGTCGTCTATGGAAACTGTCTATTTCCTGCTCTTCTTTATTTTTAAGGCCCCAAGTTCCACAGTTGTAGGTTAAAACTGGTTTCACCAAGGTCTTCTTATACATCTTTAATCTTCTGATCTCAGATATTCTGTCTCCTCTTATCCATAGTTTATCAAGCTTTTCCATACTGACGCTTGCTGTTTCATTCTCATGATGTCTTCAGAATCTCTAATCAGTGAACCAACTTTCTTTACTTGTCTCCATTCCTCTGCATTTCTGTCTCCTCTTTCAATGGTGCTTTTATACAATGCTTTAAGTTTAGACGCTTACGCTACGTCTTGCTAACGATTATTTTCGAAAACACTTTGGACATGATATATTTGAATACTGGCTTTAGTTTCTACATAACAAATAAAATCAATAGAGTGACTACATTTAATTTCAGTCGCTTTAATTTAGTATTTATAATATACAATAAAAAAAATTGGGTGATTTCAAATAATATATTACCTTGACCAAAATGTTCACTTGACCAATTAAGGGAAAAGATAAAAAATGATTTTTATTTTCTTTCTCGAATATATTTAACATGTAAAATATATTTAGCATTTTATTCCACTGTATTTTGCCATCTTTCAAGTAACCTCATAATTCTATACTCCCAGAACTTTTTATCGTTCTCAGCAAAGAACTGTTCCCGGTACTTTTTGCAATTTTCCGGAGAATTAACACTTTTTTTTTTTTTTCATTCAGACTATTCTGTTTTATAAGAACCGGAATAAATGCTATTCCGAAGAGACAGTATCTACTGAATACGGCAGACTAGTAAAAGCCTCTCAACCAATCTGTAATAATTTTTACCTGGTCACTAAAGTAACTTATAACCTGGGTTTATCCTCATGGAATATTACGTCGTTTCTGTCAAATAATTCCTGGACGGTTATCATCCATTGCTGCCACAGTCGTTTGCGTTTCCCGAAAGAATTTTTCTATCCCGCCATATGCATATTATCACATTCTTTAAATCAACAGTAGCCATTGATGGTCCATTACGCTTCCTTCATGATATCTTTTGTTCTACGTCCTTGAAAAGTATTTACTTTAGTGACACGGGACATCTTCGCTGCTACTTGTGTCTTCTCTCACGACAGATTAACGGACCAGATTTTCCCTTCGGTCAGCGAGAACTGCGTTTACCTCGGCCTTAATCTAATTATACGTCTCTTCTTACTCTAACCATTTTACTCTGTGATTGCCCTTATCTAGGAAGCAGTCCGAATATTTCACTACGTGGGTATCTTAATTAATCGAACAGAAACTAAGTATGTCACATTCCCAACAGTTATATATTATGGTGGCTTTCACCAAAGATCACTGAAAACCCTGCATTACTTCAGGAATCTCTTCAGTTTCCTCGATGATTCTACTAATCTTCTGTCGGGATTATTTCAATTATTTCTTAGATTTCCAATTTATCTAATCTTTTCAAAATGTGCCGATAATGTTCGATTTTATTTAACATCTTTATCGTAGTAGTGATATTTTTCCAGCTTTTCACCCTCTTTCACTGTCATCCTCTCTCTCTCTGTGTCTCTCTCTGTCTCTCTCTCTGTCTCTCTCTGTCTCTCTCTGTCTCTGTCTCTGTCTCTGTCTCTCTCTCTCTCTCTCTCTCTCTCTCTCTGATCTTTTCTTTTCTTTATGGTTATTTTGCTTACTGCAACTGAATTGAGCGATCTGTTTGCATTTCAAATGCGCACAATATTTTATATATTCCTTACAGAGGTTAGTGAATGGTCAAATTCCAGTCCTTTGCATAATTCTCAGTGAATCAGTCTTTCCTACCCAGTCATATTTACCTTTATATTATTTCTGAACTAATTTCCTTCCCTCGCTTAAATGGTTAGCTGTTTCGCCTCTGAATTATTCTGTTGCTTTGTCTATTTTAGATCTAATATAGTTTATTCTAATGCATGCCTACTTATTCTAGACCGCTATTAATACTAATTCTGTTTCTCTTTTCAAGAGTCTTTTGTGCAATTCTATCCATATAATTGCACAGAAGACACTTTTTTAATTGTTTTGTTTATCTCTTAAAATCTCTCTGGAGTTGTTCCCATTTTGGGCTTCTTGTTTTTTGTTGTTGTTTTTTTTCTGATCCAAAATTTGTTCAATTACAAATTATGGTTATCTCTCATTATAACTTTTGTGTAGCCTCCAAGTCCTTTGAGAGACTAGTTTGCACAATCTTTAACGAGTTCACCTTTTCCCTCTTTTTGCATAAAGTTTCACAACGTCATTTCTGTTTTTAAGACTTCATCGATATCAATTTCCTCGTTTCAAAGATCTCGGTTTATTGCCGTTTTTTTTTTTTGTTTTTGTTTTTTTTTTTATAAGATTTCTACTGTTCAGATTCATTTCTCAAAAACTCCTCTGTTCTTCTGAAATATTCTTGCTTTATTTATTCCTTTTTTTATTCATTTTTTTTTTTTTTTTTTTTTTGCATTTCTTTCACTTTAATGCTTCCACTATTCCAAGATATTTGCACTGTTCTTTTCCGTTTAATATTCTAATGAATTCATTGATAGGTAGTCATATTACTTCTGTTCATCCTGGTCTTTGTGCATCACCAAAACTGCTACATTTCTTGATTCCGAATTCCATTCATTCCAAATTTTTGACTAAAACAAATTCCTGCAATCCAATATTACTGTTGGTAAATACATTTAGATTGTTCACTATTTACATTATTTGGACTATTGTCCTCATCTTTGTCGCCATATTTATTACAACGTTTCGGCCGTTGTACGCTCCGGCCTTCTTCAGGTGGTTGAAATGACGAACTGAACCCTTTATTACGCTCACTGGGGCAGACTGTTCTAGTTCCACGCGCCATGTTTAATGGACGCCAGTTATCAGTTATCTCCTGTTAATTTCCCTCTGCAAGTTCTCCACCGCCTTAACCGGGTATTGAACTCACATTCTTTGGGTCCTGTCACAGGATCTAGCGAACGACTTTATCCACTGTGCCATGTGTCCTTGAGGACCCAAAAAGTGTGAGTTCAGTACCCAGTTAAGGCAGTGGAGAACTTGGAGAGGGGAATTAACAGGAGATAACTGATAATTGACATCGATTAAACATAGCATGTGGAACTAGAACAGTCTGCCCCAGTGAGCGTAATAAAGGGTTCAGTTCGACATTCCAACCACCTGAAGAAGGCCGGAGCGTACAACGGCCGAAACGTTGTAATAAATATGGCAACAAAGATGAGGACAATAGTCCGAATAATGTAAATAGTGTACATAATACCTCATCTCAGAAATATAGACAAATACTGAAAGGCCGAAACGTTGTAATAAATATGGCAACAAAGATGAGGACAATAGTCCGAATAATGTAAATAGTGTACATAATACCTCATCTCGGAAATATAGACAAATACTGAAAGGCCGAAACGTTGTAATAAATATGGCAACAAAGATGAGGACAATAGTCCGAATAATGTAAATAGTGTACATAATACCTCATCTCAGAAATATGGACAGATACTATTTAGAGTGTTCATTACGATTTATTATTGTTGTTGTTGCTGTTGCTGTTTTTATTATTATTATTATTATTATTATTATTATTATTATTATTATTAATAATAATAATAATGATGATAATAATAATAATAATAATTCGTATGTCTTGAGAGCTAATAGATGTTCCTTGGAGGTGACAGAAATTTTTTAACATTATCACAGTCCCCAGCATTAACATGATCGAAGCAATCTCAATCGTTCTTTGAATCACCAATATCTCTAATCTTGCCTCTATTTTCTCCAAGTGTTCTATTTACCATTCTTTTTCTTTTTTTCGTTTTCACCTAAATGGCTTTCTGTAACAGCCACTACAATCTGGCATATCTGTGACGCTCTTCTATGACTTAATGTGATATCTTTATTTTTCATTTCTTTACAAGTGATATTTACTAATTGATAGTTCTGTTTTCTTTAAAAACAATCATATATGAAGAAAAAATTTAACTTTTGCATCGATGGTTTAAATACAGAAAACAGGAAAATTGTTAATCAAAATCATCGTACCTTACTTAAGTCATTAGCTTCAGCAGAGATTGAACAATTTTCATTTAATCTCCAACTGAAAAGAGATTATACAAATTATTCTGGCATATATCCAGAGACAGAATTCGTGGTAGATATGTTCATTCTACCTGAAGAAAGATATATATTTATATTATAGAATATGTGGCAAAAAGTTTTAGGGCTAAAGTATGGTTGTCTGGTTGTAACGAGCTAAAACCATACAAAGTTATACGATAGAAATTTATAGGCAATTTTTTAAAATAAAATAAGTCATACTTTTATTTAGTTTGTACCAATGAATTGATAGTGTTCGGTAAGGCATTTACCATTTTATTTGTTTCGTAAATTAAAATTAAATTAATCAAGGAAGTTTGTTTAGTAATGTCACGATTCTATGAACGCCTGCCTTTAATGTAGGCACCTCCAAAGATTCACTAAAAGATGAGCATACATGATGAAAAAATGCTCCAAATTTAATAAAAACAAAGCTTTCTCGGCAAAATCTTTGTTATTGTTATTAATAATAATATCCTAAAGATATGAGGATTTTTATTTTTAATTATTTTAAAATTTTTAGAACCTTCGAAATGTTGGTTAAAAATCTTGTTTCTCTGGCGTCAACGGGGAATCATAAAATAGTATGGGAAATTTAAGAGTTGCGGTGAAAAGCACATTGATACTGGGTAGTTAAAAAAATATCTAAAAAAAAGACGTTTACGTTGTATTCCTCATGTAATTTTACTATGAGCATTCACCATCCCTTTACATAGATCTCATAAACATCAGGTTATCGATAAATGTGTCAACACCTTATGAAAATACTCTCCTCTGTGTTAAAAAATGCTTTTCTGCAATATTTTAAACTAAAAGTAAGTAATATTTGTTTTAATTCAGATTAATTAAATTTTAAATCAGTTAATATTCCTCAAATAAAGTTTCAGAAAAGTATATTTTATTTTTGAAAGATTTTTTAATAAACAAAATTATGCTGTCAATATGGCCAACTTTAGTGTTTAAACATCTCGTTCTAATCAATTTTAATTCGGTTTCAAATACAGCAGAGTATTTCGTTTTTTGAAAATATTAAATTTAATCTATTACTTTGCAATTAAAATTAAAATAAAAGCTTGAAGAAAGATTGATCATTTTCAAAATGCATCTTAAACCTTAGGTATCGCATTTTTTTCTTTTTCTTTTTTTTCTTTTTTTATTTATTTATTTCATTTTATTTGGGGGGGGTATTTCTTTCGATGGTATTACTTGAACTAAAAAAGTAGTATCAAAAAGAGAAGATTTATAAAATATTAAGAGGGAGATTAAATTTATTGCCCCGATGGTATGAATGAACTGAAAAAAAATAGTACCAAAAAGAGAAGATTTATAAAATATTAAGAGGCAAATCAAATTTATTGCAACGATGGTATGACTTGAACTAAAAAAAAAAATAGTACCAGAAGAGAAGATTTATAAAATATTAAGAGGCAAATCAAATTTATGACTTGAACTTAAAAAATAGTGCCAAAAGAGAAGATTTATAAAATAATAAGAGGGAATCAAATTTATTGCTCCGATGGTATGACTTGAACTAAAAAAAAAATAGTACCAAAAAGAATAGATTTATAAAATATTAAGAGGGAAAACAAATTTATTGCCCCGATGGTAGGACTTGAACTGAAAAAAATAGCACCAAAAGAGAAGATTTATAAAATAATAAGAGGGAATCAAATTCATTTTAACAGTTTTTGTTTTTTTTTAAACATGTCTTAGTTTATTGTTTGTATTTGCTTTGTTGGTGTTGAAGAAAATATTTTATTGCATCAATATAAATAAATATATATATTCTTTTTTTTTATCCAAAGTTGATATTTAAAAAATGAATGTATCTTAATTTCAGAGTTAAAACTAAAAAGATTAACTATTATTTATAAACTATTTTTAATATATTTTATTGTTATGCGTGTTTTATATAGACATAAATATTTAAATAAATGGTCTGTTTATAAGCGGTATTAACAACGTTTGCCTGAATAATCTGAGAAAATTTCCTAAAAAATATGGGTTCTCCGATAGGAATCGAACCTGTATCCTACACGGAACTGTTATATCACCCGACGTGCTATACCAGTTTTGCTACAAAGTAACGTCCGGTTGGCGAGGTCGATTTTACTTCTTTTAAACTACACTTTTTCCATGATTTCCCTTGAACGTTCATATCTGCTCGAAGCATATTTCGTTGTGTGTGACGTCATATGTTTACGTTTAGATACGCTTCGAACAGATATGAACGTTCGAAGGAAATCATGGAAAATTGTAGTTTAAAAGCAGTAAAATCGACCACCCTAACCTGACGCTCCTCTGTAGCTAAACTGGCACAGCACGTCAGGCTAATAAAGGTTAATAAACTATGTTTAAATTACTCTACTGATGTCGTCAAGAAACTGTGGGATATGAAATTTTATTTACAGATGAAAACAATGTTCATTTAAAACTTGTTTTGCTAATATAAATTTACGAAACAATCTTAAGAGTTGAGATCTCTCGATCTTAAAGAAATAAATATCATCATGGTTTTTTAAGAGTTTTCTTTATAATAATAATTATTATTGCTGTTTTAGGACATTGAGCTATCCCTGGATCTATATCCTTTTGGAATTATCCTACGGATTACCAAATATTACCATGTAATGTCAATCATTATTTTCTGTTTTCTTAATTCCTGTTCATTTATTATTCTTTTATTCTTCTCTCCGGCTTAATAATGTTTTTTTTTTTTTCCTCATATTCTCTCACAGTCAGTAATCTCCTTGCGTCTTAGTGGTTTTATTTCCCTGTTTGGAGTGAAATTATTAATATCTATCTCTCTATCTATCTCTTTCTCTACCTACCTATCTATCTATCTATCTATATATATATATATATATATATATATATATATATATATATATATATATATATAGTAAAGGTAATAAATCCGTATATAATCCAAGTGGATCCTAGTAATATAAAATATTAAAACTGATCCCCAAAAAGAGCTGAATGCATTTATTAAATCACCTCGTATGAGGAATAAGTTTATTCAACCCCAGTATAGAGTTCGTGTCGGAATTTTATTGTGTATTAACTATTAATTATTTATACATACATACACACACACATATATATATATATATATATATATATATATATATGAATTTACGCTACTTTTTATTATATTCATATTAGCATTAATTTCAAAAACAATTTCGAATCATTAGCAAGTGATGACCAAATCCAAAAGTGTGACTAAAAAAAAAAAACACGAACGTGCGTATTTAAAAGATCAAAAGTCCATCTCACATTCAAAACTGAGTTACATATTGACACATTGTTTTAATAATAAATTCACCCTGTGTCACGTGCTTCAGATTACCGGGCCAGCGATTTTTTTTCCTCAGTATGAGCTTCGCATGCATATGTACAGCTGATCCATTTGTCTTCCAGTGTTAGGACAACGCTGCGTATATACTGTATCAGCTTCCATAGTTTGACCATATCCTCAGTTTTGTTGTGAGGTACCTTTCGGTCAGGTTAGGTAATAGATAACTCAGCAATTTCTGTTATCTGTTTCCCAATAAGAAACTACATTTTGATATTAAGTGTTTCAGTTAAATTAGAATGCATGGGGTGAAAATTAAATAAGTAGTAGTCATATTTTCAGGCCAAATCATGAGTGGAGTAGCTGTTAGTGTGTGCCGCTTTATTTATATAAGCAATAGTGCAAGTGGAAATATTTTATTATATATCACGATGAAAAATCTATAAATTTCAGATAGGTGAAGAAATTAATGATTTTGAAAACATTCAGTCGAAAAAAGGTTTAAATTGCTTGAAAATGTGAATCAAACTGATGTGGCTGTTTCATCTGATGCTACATATGAAGATATTTGAAAAAATATTGAATAAATGTGATCTTCCAGTTGGAAGTGTCCCTGGTTAATGGTTTTAAATAATTGTTAATTGTTTTAAAATAATTGTTAATTGTTTTAAAATAATTGTTGTTTTAAAATAATTGTCAGTTGTTTTAAAATAATTGTTAATTGTTTTAAAATAAATTTTAATTGTTTTAAAATAATTGTTGTTCTAAAATAATCGTTAATTGTTTTAAAATAATTGTTGTTTTAAAATAATTCTCAGTTGTTTTAAAATAAATGTTAATTGTTTTAAAATAGTTATCAGCTGTTTTATAATAATTTTAATTGTTTTAAAATAATTGTTAAGTATTTTAAAATAATTGTCAATTGTTTTAAAATAATGGTTAATTGTTTTAAAATAATTGTTAATTGTTTTAAAATAATTGTTGTTCTAAAATAATCGTTAATTTTTTTAAAATAATTGTTAATTGTGTTAAAATAATTGTTAATTGTTTTAAAATAATTGTCAGTTATTTTATAATAATTGTTAATTGTTTTAAAATAATATTTAAGTGCCTTAAAATAATTGTCAATTGTTTTAAAACTATGCTTTAGCAACCGTGGTCATCTTGGATTTGAAGGAACCTAAGGAATTAATTTGTGCAGTGAATGGTACATTGTTAATTCAGCAGTAATAAGTGGCAAACAAAGCAAAATGTGTTTAAGACAACTATATTTAAGCACAGAAATATCCCATCTCGGATCAGACGCAAAAAGAATCAATGAAACAGCTGAAGAAAATAAATCGAAGGTGCAGTGTATATGTTTGTTGAAGAAGTACGAAGCAAAAACAGGTTGTGATTTTAGAACTGTATATAATATTGAGCACACTCATGGCCCATATATAAACGTATATTCTGATATCGAACTACAAGAAATAAACGGCATTTACTTACGTAAGTTGCATAAGTTATGTACAGGTATTTTGCACCACAGAGAATCAAATATGAAACACAGTTTTGAAAAATAAAATTTCAAAAAAATCTAAAATACAGTAGGGGGAAACAAATATTCGTACACATACAAATTTTTAATTTATTGTATTTCCAACTAATGAAAAAACATACTTTTCATATAACTAACTATACAGATATGCATAATAACTAAATATGCATAGAAAACAGAATTTATTTTGATTTAATAGAAATAAATCCCATTTATTCATTTTAATGGGTGAAAAATTATTTATACAATACAAAAAAGAATATATAATCTTCATTTAATACTTTGTAAAATAGCCATTATTCACTTCTACAGCAACCAACCTCTTCTTGTAGTTCGCAATTAATGATTTACAAATTTTAGTTTGTATTTTGTTCCATTCTTTTTCGCATATGGTCTTCAGATCCGGGATGTTTGTTGGAGCTCTCGGTTGGATTTAAATTTTCAAATAACGCCACAGATTCTTGATTGGGTACTGACTTGGATATTTACATTATTTTTTAAGTAAGCCATTTTTCGTAGATTTTACAGGATCATAATCTTATTATAAGATCCAATCAGGATCATAATCTTATTATAAAATCCAATCAGGAGAAAAGTTCAAGATTTTCAGCCGAAATAATTCAATTTACTCCCAAAATATTTTGATATTCTGAGACATTCATTCTACCATCTATTACTGATACTTTTTGCAGAAAAAAACATCCCCAAACCATGATGCTGCCACTACCAAATTTCATTGTTAGAACTGCGTTCTTTTCTTTGAAAGAATTACCATCTTTCCTCCATACATGATTTCTAGAATTACATCCAAACAACTCAGTTTTCGTTTCGTCTGTCCATAATACTCTTTCCCAATACGATTTTTCCTTATCCTTAGGTTCACGAGCGAATTTCAACCTGGCATTTTTATGTCTTTTCAATATCTATGGAGTTTTCCGAGGAGAGCATGACTTTATATTGTTCCTATGAAATTTATTGCTTATTGTCCGTTTAGTGACACAGATTCCTGGTGAAAGCAAATCATCCTGCACCTCTTGACGAGTAACCATTGGATTTTGTTTAATCTGACACATTAATTTTCTCAAAGATCTTGAAGAAATCTTCCGTAGAGCACCTGTCCTTCTTTGGTTTTCAACAGTTTTGAGTTTTCATATCTTGCAATAAATGAACTAATGGTATTAAATGTAATATTCAGCTTGTCTGAGATTTTCCTGTGACTTTTACCTTCTTTCCAGAGTTTAATAATCAGTTCTTTTTGCGAATTTGTCAATTTTTTACCTCTTGTCATGATGAAAACCTTCTTGCACGAATATCAATTGCAGAATGTTCTGTTTGTATTTTTAGGCTAAAAATAACTACTGATAACATTACTGGAACATTCTAGAATATTCCACTTGAATAATCTAAGTATTAAAGCAATTTGAAAGTTTTGAAATTTGCATTGTACGAATACTTTTTTCACCCATTAAAATGGATAAATGGAATTTATTTTTATTAAATCAAAAAAGTTTCTGTTTTCTATTCATATTTAGTTATTATGCATTTGTGTACAGTTAATCGTATGAAAAGTATGCTTATTCATTAGTTGGAAATACAATAAATTAAAAATTTGTATGTGTACGAATATTTGTTTCCCCTCCACTGTATTTATTGTAATTGATAAATCTACTATGATCTCATTGTCTGATTGAAACCAGTAGTCGGTGAATCATCTCAAAATATATCATTCTATTTTAACTTAAAAATACAACTTGGCTAACATACAAAATCTACATATGGCGAAATGCAAAGTTACTTAAAAAACGTGGTTAATTCCATACAGTACCTAAAAGAAAATATATCATCTGTTAACTGATGTTTGAAGATTAAATGTAGAGGGAGGAACAGCTATTAAAAAAAGACAACTTTCATAATTTGGGTTTTTGTTAATGGACAGTCTATAAACAGTATATTCTCTACCAAACCTAATTTCTTGTGTAAAACACAAAAACCTGGCTATTAGAAATAGCAAGTCATAATAAGTGCAGAGTAGTAATACAAAATAAGACGCAATCGCTACGTAAAATTTTAAAAAGAAAACGTATTTATTACACAATTACGAAAAAGATACAAATACAAAGTTTACACAAAATTTTCCTTTTGCAGCATAACAGTTTCTGATAAAAGGATTACCTACGAAAAATAGAAAAAGAATTACAATTTGGGGAAAAAAAACAAGGATTTTGAAAAAGACGTAAAGAGAAAACAATTCAAAAAAGCAGTAAAAAATTAAGGTGCAATCACTTTTCAGAAAAAAAACGAAAACACCTACTTTTACTTGCCCCCATGAACGTCTCTGTGACATACAGTAATTTTTGAAAAGTCACTTTTAAATTCACAGTTCTTGCTTGAGAAAATTTATTGAAATTCTTATTCGTTCTTGGCTGTCCAAACACAGGAGAATTTTCACTGGAACTTCCAAATTCTTTAGTCTCTCTGCAGCTGGCTTGTTCTTTGATGTTGATTTGCTTTGTTCCCTTGCTTCTCACATCTACTGATCCGAGCTCTATATATTTGGAAAATTAGGCTCACAACCAAAATCAACCTCCCCACCACCCGTTCAGGTTGTATCTAGAGCTTAAGATGACGTCTCTCATTGGTCAGTATATACGAAAAAAATAATATTCCCTAAACGGGAAATGGATCTCATTTTGGGTGGAGTTTAACCGTTGAGCCGAAACAGATATACAAGTGTAAGTAGCCTTCATAAAAATACACTTCTCTTGCAGGAACCGATATTAAAAAGAAAAAACAACCGAGACGATTAAATATTTATTCAATGCTAAAAGTTTTAAAATAGTAAAAATAAATTTTTTTATAATTGTTCTAAATTGTTACATGAACTGCCGAACCGAAACTCTACAACTCGTAAAACACACAGAAATAAAATGAAATTACCAAGGTTATTGAACGCCAAATAAAAAAGCAAGTAAATTTTATAGTCAAGTATAAAAAACAACAAGCTAGATGGAGTAAATTTGGAAATAGGCAAAGTACTATACAAGAGTTTTTGAAAAGTTTGGTCAATAATGGAATCTAGGCTGCTTGAATCTAGAACGTCTTCCAATGATCAATATAACAATTTAATTAACCAATCGAAATATTTAGACATTATCAATATTCCATAAGATTCACTTTATACGTTTGGGACGATACAATTTGGCTTAATTGGTCGGTTTTGTAGGAGAGCTTTCAGAGAATTCAAAGAATCTCAAGGGAGGATGTAGTTTTTGAGATTTTTCAGCAGAGCTGCTAATGTCTATAAAAATAATTCTAGTACTAAGAACAGAATATGAAAGAAGCTTCAATAGCATGAATGTTTGGATATCACACCAACATGCAAAACTTCGAACTGATCATCTCTCAACTCTTCTAATTCATCCACAAAATATATGTGAGGACATTGTTTCTAGTGGTGGAAGACGCGTTGAAGAAACGCCATGTAGAAAAAAAAAGAGTGGTTGATAGAAAAAATGAAGATTACATAAAATTATAGAATAATTTTATAGTAGCGTAAGCTGGAGCGTCTGTTCATCAGTAGAAATTTCAGAAATTTACATTGCACTTAAATATGTTGGCTAATCTTTGTAAATATAAACAACATATAACTAAAATTATAAGATTGTAAATGTAGACTATTGACTGAGTATTGTATGTAAATATAGCAAGATAAGCTAAGTTGTAAAATATACACTATTATTGTCAAAAAAATTATGAATCATCAGAAAGAAATTTATTTTACCAAAATCAGTCTGCTATACTTTTCTTTATTTGAGTTACTGAAACAATAATAATCATAGCCAATCTATATGAACTCAAAATGGTTCTGCCATTAATGATATTACAAAAACATTCTCACAGACCTTAAAGTACCCTTTAGTTCCCAAAACAATTTCCACCACTGCATTGTCTTTAAATTAAAAAAAATAATAATTGTGACAGTGTTTAAAATTTTTCATTTTTAAAATATGGTAAATGCTAATTTTATACCAGAAGATAATATTTCTTCTATTAATCTTATATATTTATGATAAATTTGTAAAAACATAAATCATTTTAACAGAATATCCTCAAAGACAATGTAAACTTTGATTTGCATGCGTTATGTGCATGCTATGGATTAGTAGATTAGTAGATATTGTAATTAAATTTTCAGTCCTTGACCATATTAATATGGTCTCTAAGTACTGTCGATAAACAACCATTTATCATGATAGTTTTTCATTTGCTATTGCAAAAAACTTCGGTCTACTTTCTGATCTATATTACAAACAACTCTTTTCACATCACTTATCACTATAAAAAGTTATTATGACCACCATTGTAATTCATAACGAAGTCTTCAATACAAACAAACCCGTAATCGCCACCGTCTTTTTTTTACCTCATGGTTCACCCTTCTCAAGCCCCCGGGGGCGGGAGGGGCACTCGAGGTAGAGAGTTACGTTTGGAGGCCATTTGTGTGTGTATAGCAGTGGAAGATAACGGTTTACCCTAGCCTTGAACAGGTTAAGATTGTAGTGATCGGGGGAAACATCCTCTTGGGAGTCGGTTTCAGATGCCAGTGTTTCGCGGGAAGAAGCTGCTCGTGTAGAACTTACTTTCCACCGACGGAATATGGAGTGAATCTGGGTGGTTTGCTACTATGTAAGTGGCATGGCCTCTTCTTGGTGTGAAGGTTTGCCTCGGCGGGACCAGGGAATATAGTTCGTCTGGGCACTTTCTATGGTAGTAGCGGTAAAGTAGCGAGAGGCTTGCCACATCCCACCTTTGGGAGAGAGGTTGGAGGGTAGAGAATAATTCGTCACCCACAAAGGGCTCGGAAATGGTTTTGAACTCTTTCAAGGCTGGAGAGTGAGGTCTGGGCAGCTCACGCCCAAATATGATAGCAGTACTCCTGCCTGATCTTTAGGTTCCACCATCATTATCATCATCTCTAAATGATCTATCAATAACATCAGTATTAACCTCACCGAAAAGCTAATTCTGCACAAACTCTAAATTTGAAATTCAACGTGGAATGTAAGCGCAAAGATTCATGAAATTCAAACAATAATGTTCTTATTTTCGTGCAGGCCTTAATATTTTGTTTTTCTCTTCGTCTCTTTCTCCTCTGTCATCTGAATTGATCGAGACTCAAATATGCATGGCCAACGTAGAATAGCATTAGTGGAAGTAGACGCAGTCAGAAAAAAAAATATGTTCGACTTTCAAATCTGAAAACGTAGCTCGAGGCGAGGAGCAAGAAGCAAACCTCCGTCAAGACGTCAAAATCTTTGGAGACTAATAGCTGCTGGGTTTACGTAGGCTGTCGTCGCTGCAAGCAAAAGGACCATAGACGATGACCAGATACATCTACAAGGTCCTGCCCCAATCAGATTTGCTAAGTCATTTCAGCTTCCACTTTAACAAGATCTTTCATGCAAACATGCATAACAATTTACAAACACCTACACACCAAAGCGTCGACAATAACATTAAGAAAACACACACACACACACACACACACATATATATATATATATATATATATATATATATATATATATATATATATATGTATGTATGTATATGAATGATAAAATATAGTTTTAAGGTATGCTATATTTATGGGTTAACGTGCTCAATTTCAGGGATAGAATTATATAAATATAAAAGTGAACAGTGAAGTCAACACACAGAGGCGATAATCTGTTAACATTACCTGACGATTGCGTTTAGCATGTAACGGATCGTCGCCTTTGTGTGTTGACTTCAATGTACACTTATATATATATATATATATGTGTGTGTGTGTGTATGTGTGTGCGTATGTGTGTGTGTGTGTGTGTGAAGATAAGCTTTTAGCGTGATAGATTGCCAAGATAACTTAGAGTAGTATAACAAAGTTATTACCTTTTGTGATGTCAACGAACACTCGTTGCCACTTTCGTTGTTTGATTTGGTTTGGTTTGGTTTATTTTGTTTTCCGGCATATCAACCTCAATGGGTTATTTAATGCCGACAACATTTTTAGGATAGATTCGTAAGAATAGAATGTGAATTCTTTGGTTTAGATTGGTTGGATTTATTTTGTCTTACGGCATATCAATCTCAATGGATTATTTAATGCCGACAACATTTTTAGGATAGATTCGTATAAATAGAATATGTATTCTTTGGTTTAGATTAGTTAACGCTCGTTGTTACAGACTTTGTAATCGCAGATACAACTATAGTAACGCCGTTGGACAATACTGGTGTCAGACGCCTTCGAATAACACTCGCACTAATAGTACTTGCTCGATAATACTCGCTCGATAAGTAACCACCGAATAGAGATCCGAATAGCAATCCGTAAAGTGATCAGTATAGAGAAATAGTATAGAGAAATAGTATAGAGAATAGCGATCCGTATAGTAATAGGAAGCATAGTGGAGTAATGGATAGTAGCACGGATGGAAGAATCGGAGAGCCGAGTTCGAATTCTCGTCGAATCCATTACATTCACTTACGTGTTAATACCTTTGGGAAAGGTACGAATCCTCTTCTCCTCCCTTCCAGCTATGGGTAAATAGCAGACCAAGTTCTATAGTTTATAAAGAAATGGCAATCTACTGCGGGAAAAAAAATCTGCCTTGTCAGTCATGTATCGAAAGATACATGATCGCCTAAGCGTGTATCACGCATGGCACACAAATGACTGATATTAGGTTGGTGCAAAAATAATGACGTAATAATGTCGTTTCTTGACGTATATTTTAACGTCAAAAAACGACATTATTACGTCATTATTTTTGCACCAACCTAATAGTAATGGAGGATAGAGTGGAAATAGTGATCAATTAGACGCCACGCTAATTACCATATACACATTTACTTTACGATCACGTGGTCTACTTATTAGACCTGCAGCAGTGCTTTGCTGAAAAATGTTCTAGTGGAATTATGAAGTTGCTTGAAAGATGTCAAAAATGAATGAAAGAAAATGATTTATATGAGATTCAATATGGTTAATATGAAAAAAATTTATTTTACAATAAAAAAATATTGAGTAAACCTAAAAAGCTTGTGTGTGTTTGTGTGTGTGTGTGTATGTGTTGGATTAATTTTTTCACAAAAACAACTTTACGAGAAGCGACGAAAATTTTCAGCCTGATCCATTTCCCAAAATTAGTATTTTAATTTTTGCTTAGTGAAATACCGATTTTGGAATGTGACCGAGAACTTTTCTGCACCGACTAAGATTTCATATGTATATGTCTTCAACACACATTTATATAATATTTGAAAACCAAATTTAATATCCAAAGTAACTAAAAAAATTATTGCAATATGAATTCATCCAAAAAATGATAGAAATCATTAGATTTAAAAAAAAAAAATAGATAAACATAAATGCCTTAAGTTTCTTGTAAGGATATGTGAGTCACGTAAAAGCCATCAGCTTATTACAAATTCTCTTCTCTCTCTCTCTCTCTCTCTCTCTCTCTCTCTCTCTCTCTCTCTCTCTCTCTCTCTCTCTCTCTCAAAGACACACACACACACATAACAGTATTGGACTATTTTCATTATTAGAATATATATATATATGAACATTGTACAGGATGGTCCGAAAGTCTTGTCACCCTTACCAAAAAGTAATAATAACAATAGAATAAGTATTACAGTAATACAAAACACATGTACTCAATTCAGTGTATTCAATTTCTTTGACGCTGTCACACATCGAGAAGGTCTGTATGAACACCATCATCTCTATTTCCACCTGAACTAGAAAATTACATTATGTTGGGATGACAAAACTTTCAGAACACTCTGCATATTAGGAAAGAGATGTCATTTTGATAATTACACCTAAAAAAAACAAAAAAAAACCTAATCTCTTACATATCACAGAGTTGTTAAAATTTCCAAAAATTTTTACAAGTATAATATTGACGATTTATTAACAGATCAGTCTTTGTCCTTTTGCCATTTTCTTTAGAGCCCGGCACATTTCTTGGCTAATAAAATATTCAATTATAATTCAGAGAAAATGATTCCCAACTTCAGTAAGTAAAATACAAACATTATAATTTTACTAATCCGCGCTGTTCAATTTTGTCCATATATGTACGCGCATGCGTGTATCGGTACAGATACAACATTGTGCAAATAAATTGAAACAAAACGAATAATTCCATTGTTTTCTTTTTTTTTTTTCCTATTGTTCCAATGAAACATGACCCAGTGCACATATTAGTACTACGTATGTCCATTCCATGAAGTCATTCGTTGCAGATTGACCACAGATTCTTGACTGGATTTAAATCGGGAGAGTTTCCAGTCCAGCCCATAGTACTTTGATGTACTCAGTGTTAAAGCTTACCAGTGTGTTCGTGTAGCGTTATAATTTTCGTACGCTTCCTTGGAGTAACGTCCATTGCAGACAATGACCGTAGGATAACTAATAGACAGTCGAGACAATAGTGATGAAAATCGGATGCAATCATGGATGATGCAATATTTTTCAAGGCCAAACAAATTTCATCATACACCCTGAAAATAGATTCATATTACTGCATACCACTGCAAATGACCTAATCTGAGAAAAAATAGACATCGATTACACCCTGTCACTCCAGTGGGTCTAAAACTGACTGTATTGTAAAAGAAAAGAAACTAAAGCAGCTGTTTCAATTAATTTGCACAAGGTGTGTATAAATAAATGTTCACAGTCAGTTATGGGCCATGCGTGATACACCCCTAGGTGACCATGTATCTTTCGATACATGACTGACGAGGCAGATTTTTTTCTCGCAGTAAGTTGCCATTTCTTTCTGCGGTATGCCAGCTGCCATCCAACGCTATAGAACTCAGTCTGTCCTGCTATTTACCCATAGCTGGGAGGGAGAAGAAGAGGATCCATACCTTTCCCAAGAGTATTAGCACGTAAGTGAATGTAATGGATTCGACTAGAATTCGAGCTCTGCTCTCCAATTCCTCAATCCGAGCCACTATCCATTACTCCCTCCCCTCGCCTATTTAAAATCAACAGGAATTTATTATTTTTAATATTGATATAGATTCATCATGAAGAACTTATTTGTCAGGTTCTTTTTTCCAAACTCCAATATTATACAGTGGACTAAGAAAAGTTTTTAGCCAGGAGAAATAAACTACATCCAATTTCAAATTTTAATTACGTAATCCCAACTCAACATGAATAAACAGTATTTGGAGCTAGTATGGAGTAGGTCCTCCATTTGCTAGTTTCAGTTCTTGTATTTCAGAGTCTTTCTCACCGCATATGGCGACATTTCCCTGCTGTTGGCGACATCTTTGATGCTCTGACGACGGTTTCTGATGACTTCCCTATTCAGTGCCCTTTTCGTTCACTCAGACACGATGCTTGGTCTTCCTGAACATTGTTCCACACAACAATGGACTTCTTCATTAAATTTCTTGACAATATTATTAACCGCTTGATGATTAACATGGAAAAACCTAGCAATTTCTCTATTTGATTAGTCACACTGATGCCACATTATTATTTGCCCTCGTTGAAATTCACCAGTTTCCTTACTTCCGCGAACTTTCATTGCAAAATATAAGTCAACTATTGTTCATAGATGAGAGTAGCTTGATACAAACACAGTATTGTCTGAAAAAAAAAGAAGAGACATTATTACACAAGCCAAAATTGATGTAATCAAGGGTGGCTAAAAGCTTATCATAATCCACTGTATGTGTGGGTGTAGGAAGTGTTTTTTTTATATATTTCAAATATTTTGGGTGATTTCAATTTTGTGCATGATTAACACATTTACTAATATTTCCGAGATCTGCATCGATTAAATAAAAACTAAAACAAAAGTAAAAATAATCAATTTTGTCTTAGTTTCTGAGACAATATTTTTGCTACTATTATACACATTCGAACCAGTATCTTCATATTTGCTGATTTTATCACAATGTTATGCTGCGCTATACTCTCCGGCCTTCCTCAGGTGAATCTTACATTCGGTTACTTTCTCTGAATGTCGACCGTTGTCCTTTATTTCACCGACAGAAACACATTGTTCTCATTTGTCTAGCTGTCAAATCTGGTGATTGTGAAATTCGTAACCTTCAATTGTGTAACTCCGATCTAGAATACTGAACTAAATGAATGTACACAGAGGTGCTAGAATTTCTTAACCGTTCCAATCCTCAAAATTTGACCAAAATTCATACATTTGTAAAGGCTTCTTGATCGGACCGAGAACTTTTCGGCATAGAACAGTAACCGGAAAACATTTCTGATTTTGCAGCGAAATGTTAAAATAGTCCACAAAAATTTGATGATTTACCCTCAACACGTACATCTCAAAGAATACAAGATACAGATATTTCCTTTAATACCATGCAAAGTTTATGTCTAAAGATGTCTATGGTTAAGCGCTTTAAACCTGACATCATAATATATTAACTAGTATACATTTTCTCTTCTCCTCCTTCTAACCACCCTCTCTATATATCTTTCTCTTTCTCTCTTTCACTCCCACTTTCTCTCTCTTACTCTCTCTCTCTCTTTCTCTCTCCCCATATATGTATGTATGTCTATATAATTCTTGTTCCGAGCCACTTTCCAAAATCAAAATATCAAAGACCAAACATATTACAGTTTAAAAGAAATAATCGATCAAGTAATGACCCTCTCACTAATTGTTTTAAATAAATGTTTGAAATTATTATGTTTATTTGCAATCTATATATATAAAACAGAGGATGTTTGTGTGTCTGTCGTCTGTATGTATGTGTGATATCTTTCACTCGAGATCCATCCAACCGATTTTGACCAAACTTGGCACATACATTGTACAAGAGATAGGTTCTTAGCGTAAAAATCAATAATTTTTAAAAAATCAATAATCGATAAAGACGATCAAAACTCGATAAATTCAACTTTTTTCCTTCAATTTCCTTCAAACTCGATATGTAGGTTACTTACATCAGGACGAGTTCAATGATACCTCATTTTTATTTCTACACCACTGAATTTAGCGAAAAACGAAAAATCGATTTCAACACAAATCGATTTCAGCACGAATTTTAAACTAAAAACACCCTAAATTTTCAAGCAATCTAATACAAACTTAACTCAATTGTAACCAACAATAAGTTGATTGTTTAACAGTCATTTAACTTGATAATTCAGTCCACCCATATAGTGAAAACACGCGTAAATAGCGATTTTTACTGTCTTCTTATTTTTCGTTGATCTTTCTACCAATTTTCATCAAACTTAACAATTGCTTTTTAAATGTATCCTCTTTTACATTTCTAGTAGCACACTGACAAATTGAATTTCAAAATCTTCAAAATAATTGTGGTCGGAAGTGGGTCTTCATGTTGCCTGTTTTATCGCTTCATGTCCTCAGCTGACTTTGATTGAATAAATACAGACTACTTCTGTTATATCAGTAACTGCATTAATTCAAAATGATTTTTTAATAAAAGCACTTTAAATAATTGGAGAAGATAGATTCTGTTACAACTAAACATGTTGCTGTTTTTGCTACATTCTAATTGAACGCTTTTTCTGATCGACCAGCTGGGTATGGCTGCTAGTGAATAATAAAATGAATCTAACTGAAGCTTAATTCTGAAGTTTAAAAGTATTAAACTCTACATTATATCAGATTATACATAAACTAAGAAGAATAAATTATAAAGTAAGAAAAGCAAATTTTACTTGGTAGTTTGTCATATGTAAAAAATAAAAACACTGGTCCCTAAAAACAGAAGTACTACAAGTGATAGGCTAACAATAACGTTGCATTCCAATAATACAATTGCTAGATATGATTTATAATAACTATGCTTGATGTTCGGCGATAAACTTGATTACTATTTGCAATACAAATGCACAAATCTGTTCAAAAGCAATTGTCGAAATATATTACAAAGAATAAAAGATCATCAGTCCAGAAGAAGCGCCAAAGTCGTTTCCATGACAACTGATTTTTTTTTTCGGTTGGATCACGTGATATACGGGTGGGGGTGTTGTTAACGCGGTTGTTCATGCTACCAAACGAACGGCCGGACGAAAGGAGAGATGAGAATAGGTATGCGGGCAGATAAATTGACTGTCCTGAAGTTGCAAAAGGTTAAACCATGTTCGCTATGGTGTGAATGACATTGTTCAATCGGGAATGAGGGGAAAAAGGGTGCGACTCGGTAATGTCATGGAGCAGCTCAGTGGGGTGATTGCTAATTGAGCTCAAATCCCTTAGTGCCCTCGCTTGATACCGGCCAAACACTATGAGATTAACTGTCGATAAAGGCTAACCTCTGCTCAGCGTTTGTCCTTTGATGCGAGTGGCCCGATGGTCGAGAAGGTAGGGGGTCGAAAGTGAATGGGATGGACAGAAATCAAGTAGAATGAAAACACAAAAATGACAGCAACAATGGTGATGCGCTTCATACTTATAATAGACAACTAATAAACAACTTTATCCATTAGACAACCTGAAAATATAAAGGCTAAAAATGACTTGCAAGAAAATCATACTTGATATTTGATTAATAAACAAGAAACTGCTGTTGACTTTAATGATTTAAACTTCGACGAATATCCTCATTCCTTTGGTATTTTTCAAAAAACCAGTTTCGCTTTCAGCTAACGTTCATCTAATGTCACTTTCAGTAAGATTAAACACATTTAATTTCAGTAAGATTAAACACATTTAATTTCAGTAAGATTAAGCACATTTAATTTCAGTAAGATTAAACACATTTAATTTCAGTAAGATTAAGCACATTTAATTTCAGTAAGATTAAACACATTTAATTTCAGTAAGATTAAACACATTTAATTTCAGTAAGATTAAACACATTTAATTTCAGTAAGATTAAACACATTTAAAACACCAATGATGTCATAGCGTTCTATTCATAATATACATGATTTTAAAATTGCATATACAACTTTTTTTTTCTTTCAAATATAGGACGTTTATCCATATTAATAATAAGTGCGGGTTAGTTAAGAATATTTAGCAAGCAATAAGATGATGTTATATTCAGTCAGTTATGTGCCATGCGTGACACACGCTTAGGCGATCATGTATCTTTCGATACTTGACTGACGAGGCAGATTTTTTTCCCGCAGTGGGTTGCCATTTCTTTCTTCGCCATTTCTTTCTGCAGTAGACCAATTGCCATCCAAGGTTATAGAAACCGGTTTTGTCTGTCCTGCTAGCTGGGGGGAGAAGAAGAGGATTCATACTTTTCCCGTAAGTGAATGTAAAGAATTCGAACTCGACTCTCCGATTCCTCAATCCGTTACGTCACCGTGCCTCTGATTTAGATTAAATATATCATTAAGTCTGTTAATCTCATTATAGAAGTTTAGATTACGACTCTCCACAATTTCTAATATCTGTAAACTATAGATTTCTTTATTTTTTCTTGGGAAAGATAATGAAATAGTTTTCTCCTGATTCTCTTCGGTCTTGAATTCAGAATTGTCTTTCTCCTAAATTGGTTGCCATACCAAAGCTACAGAGCCTAGGCTTCCTTGATATTTGTCTAAGAATAGGCCAGGAAAAAGATAGATTCATGCTTTGCACAAAGACAACAGGAGCAAAGTGAATGCAACAACCTCAACCAGAATTTGATCTCTGCTTACTAATTGCTTTTTCCAACATTATGTCAACGGTACATCATTATTTATTCATAAAAAAAAAACATATCAATAAAAAATGAAATAAAATAAAAACCTTAAAAATATACGATAAAATACGAAAAATAAAACAAAATGAGAAAAATTTTAATGAAGACATGTTGACGGAAAATAACTCAAACTTTGTCGTCGTCTTGTAAACTATAAAATCAAAACGGATAATATTATCTCGCCAGGTAGAGATCATATTAGATATATTTATTAACTGGGACGCATTTAATGTAAAAGATTTTAGATAAATTTGAAATCAGTCAGTTGTGTGCCATGCATGATACACGCTTGGGCGATCATGTATCTTTCGATACATGACTGATGAGCCATATTTGGCAGTAGGTTGCTATTTCTTTCTGCGGTAGACCAGTTGCCATCCAAGGCTATAGAACTCGGTCTGTCCAGCTATTTACCCATAGCTGGAGGGGAGAGAAAAAGAGGCACGGTGGAGAGAAGAGGGGTCTCGGATTGAGGAATCGGAGAGCCAGGTTTGAATTCCATTTTAATCCATTACATTCACTTACGTGGTAATATTCTTGGGAAAAGTATGAATCCTCTTCTTCTCTCCCCACACCAGCGATGGGTAAATAGCAGGACTGACCGTGTTATGTAGGGTTGGATGGCAACTGATCTACCGCAGAAAGAAATGGCAACCTACTGCGGAAAAAAATCTGCCTCGTCAGTCATCTATCGAAAGATACATGATTGTCTAAGCATGTATCACGCATGGCACATAACTGACTGACAATATACATACCGAGTTGGAAATGAAAAACTATGACAAGGTTGATAAATACTATGAATACAAGAGAGAAGTTGTTGCCAAATATGAATTATTTACTATCAATGAAATAAATAAAAGTCACAATCTTTGATTTGAAAATATTACGTTTATAAATTGTAACGAAGCTGTTGTCTTTAAAGTAACCAAAATAAAGAGAAGAAAGAAGAAAGACAATGTCATGTTATAATATAGATTGCCAAGATTAATTTGTTTATTCGTAATGACATTATGGTTCGAACTGGGATGATGGAAATAAATTACAGTATCCAGCAATTTTACTCATGACAGATTTTTGCATTTAAAGATTAAAACAAGTCACTTTGCTCAGAATTACACTGAAAAGATTGAAAATATGTCTACAAAATGTTGCGTAGAAAATTGTTCAAGCGGACTTATTCTCTAAAGTGCATTAATGTTTTAGCACCAATTTACTCAAATATGAAATATGCAACAAAAAAATGATAATTTTTGCATTTTTTTGGCAGTTAACAGAATTATTAAAATAAGGCTGATATTAAAATATACGGCATGATATGCGTATCTGCAGAAATTAAAAGTAAATGACGATTTGTCTTATATCCAGGCCCGTTGCCAGAATGATATTACTGGCGGGGATGCGAGTAAGAATTTGCACATTGAAATGAATTATAATTTTCAAATTAAATGATTTTTAGCGGTGAGGCAGGCGACAGGTTTACTTACAACCATAAAATCAATGATACCCATATAATATAAAGATTACCTTCTTGTCCAGACTGATTGAGAAAAAATAGCCGCTACTAATTTTTAAAATAATGGTTGATAATTTGTTTCCAATCCAAGTTTTGTAGGCACATTATCCTTCCACCATTTCTCCCATTCACGGTTTTTGGAAAAAAAAAATTTAACAACGTTTTGGGGATTTTCAGTGAAAAAAGAAAAAACTTCACAGCGAGAAAGAAAAGTATCTGTTACATTGGAAACCTAACAATCTCTACTCATCATTACAAAAATGAGTTGAGCAGATAATATTTCTTTTATTGTAGAAAAGAAAAGAAAATGAAAAAAACACATGGACAGGTTAAAAAACACCCAACCAACTTTTTGTCAAAAATGTACCGTGATTCCCCACGTATAATACGCCTTCATCTATAATATGCACCCCTAAAATTGTGCTGAAAGTGTGGGAAAATGCATAATACGCACCCCTTGTTAGGAAATCAAACCCTATAAATTGTACCTCTCCAATTTAATTACGGCTAGCGTTTCCTACTTTTATTAAAAATGGTTTTAAACATAAAATAATATTATTCTAATTTAGTTTTATGATAATTCTTATTTTATTTTACATTTTTAAGTATTGTTAGGTACATATGATTGTATTTTACATCCTTATGGGGTCGCAAATGCCTAATGTTAGTGTCAAATTGTATGTTTGTGGTGAGTAGTCATTTCGCAACTGAAATCGACCTATCAAACGGCAATTTTTTAAAGATTTTTTGTAGCTGTTCATAATACGCACCCCTAATTTTGCTTATTATTTTTTAGAAGAAAATGCGTATTATACATGGGGAGTTACGGTAATCGTTTTACTTCAGATATCAATGTGCTGTTTCATGTGAATCGCAGCTATTTTCCTTTTCATCACAACCATATCGAATCAAGTTTTTACAAAGGAAAGTACATAGTTTCTTTCCTCCTACTTTCCATTTCAAGCAAATCTTTTTCGATTTCAAATTAGAAAATGCTAAAACTTGAAAATGATTATAAAGCCTAATTGTACAGTTTTTGTCACTTGTCATCCATCCAGTTCTTCAAAATGTGTTCGCGCCTTTAATTCATACATGCGTATCTGTTTACATGTATTCACATGCGTCTGATTACATACACGCACGTATTCAAAGCCTGTTCAATGTTATAACACATTCCGAACCATATTTAACCTTTGTTGATGATTTATAGTGGGTTATCAGTTATAGTGAAGTGTATGAGTGTTGAAACAGATTAGTTTGATTTGGCTTTATTAGTTAGATAGCCCACCATAAGAGGGGTATAAAACAAGAAAATCAAATTGTAAAGTGAAACAACAAATTTACATACATATAAATCAATCAAGGTCTCTACAAATAAAATTAATGTATTTTAGTTGATACAAGGTCGTCAAAATGTTCGTAGTAGTCCTTGCAAGAACGAGTTTATGTGTACGTAGACAGGAACGTATGTGTGGATGTAGGTATCTACGAGCGTTGTAGTAGGGTAGGAATGTCTATGAAGTAATCGCTCAGTCTTAAAATGTTCCGTTCGTTTATCAAGTATAAAAGAGGTAAGGGAGAAAGGTAGAGATAATAATAGCGATCACTTGATGTTTGTCAAGGAACGTGTTAATACGCTCGTCTTCTCCTCTCTGGTGAGAGGCGAATTTGCCCGTCTTTTATTTTGTTTTTGGGGCTTGAAAAAATCTTTTGGGAATTCACTCCCGGATATGATTCGGGTCTTTCCATTGGACGACGAACAAACTTCGTGTCGGCTCGCGAAAAGGTCCGTAAAAGAATTTGTTTCTGAGAATTGAAGATTATTTTAATTTTGTTTTTAAATGTTTCCTAGTTTTCTATCGGCCGAAAAACATTTCGCATCAAGGTGTGAAATTTCACGAGTTTTGTTTTAGATTCGCTTTTGCGTGTGTGTTAAGCAAAGTTTGTAAATTCGAGTCTTTTTAATTTCCAACAAAATCAATGAGTCAGCGCTTAGCATTTGAATTTTAAATCTAGATCCTGTTTTGTTCACTACAGATTATCTTAAAACTCGACTTCATTAGACGAAGAGAATGACATAAAATGCAGTAGAAAAATAAACTCGTCCGTTTGAATCTTGTGTTTGAAACATGTACAATCTTTTTCACACGATTTTAAATCAAATATATTCTTTGTCTTTTTGTATATTTCAGACTGATATGACAATGATTAATATAAAAAAAATCTTTTCTTATAAAAGTTCTCCCTGTATTTACATAAAATATTACATATAAGTTAATCATTTTTATTATTATTTTTTTTCTCTTAAGGTTTATCGATCTGCCTCTACATCTGCAGGCTTATTGTCCGTCGATCACTCAAGTAGATTAAGTTTGCAAGTGCACTGAATGTTTATAGAGTTTTATTTTTTATATAAGTATAGCTTTATACTTTGCAAATAAATAACTTAGAATTAAGATTTCCCCACTTACGAACGTCGTTTGTACGTTAAGGCAATTGTGAATATGGAAGCGAATCTTTTACCTGTTTGTCAACTGACCATAACACTATTGGTAGTAAAATGTATTTACAGTTTATCAACTCATTACAAATTATTCTTTCCTTTGTCTTGTATAAGTACTCGTATATCTGTACAGTACAAATACTAATACACAAATGAAGTAACACGTAAATTTCATCCTTTTCTTTTCTCATTCATCAATAGAGCATCGAGACTTATATATATATATATATATACATATATATATATATATATATATATATATATATATATATATATATATATATATATATATATATATATATATATATGCGTGCATGTCTTATTCCAACTGGGAAGACATACATACACAAAAATATATAGTAGTAAACGCAAATAAAATGAATTATTGTATATGTATATAGTCATTCAGTAGAAAGATATTAACGTTAATACGTCTTTTTATTTTCCCATTTTCTTATTATCACACTTTCCATTTTTCATTCTCTCTTTCTTTCTTTCTTTCTCTCTCCTTCTCTCTTTCTTCCTATCTCTTTCTCACTCTCTCTCTCTCTCTATAACCCCCACTCTCTCTCTTTCTCTCTAAATACACTTTATATTTACACATACACATTCATTTTGTGTTTAATTTTTCTCATTGTTTCCTAATGATACAAACGCAGATGCACAAATATTTACATGAATTTATGAAGATGGCGCTCATATCATTACCGCTTGATTTTCTTTTAATTCCTTTAGACTATACATTCGCCCTTCAAATTAAGAACAGGTCGATGCAATAAAAAAAAAAAAATCGATCGCACATAATGCCCTCAACGTACAACACTGAAGCAGCAGAGAATTCAAATTTTATAAACTTGTAAAAATAAAACAATTTTTTCTTCGACCTTTTTTCTTTCTTTCTTTCTTTTTTTTTTTTTTTTTTTTTTGAAGAAAAATATTTGAAATATAATTTGCATATTTGCATCGTAAATTCTCCATCGTCTTGATTACTGATTTTTAGCATTCAACACATCTCATCACATTTCCTTCGGGCTTTACTGTTAAAGTAGAAAGTAGAAAAATATAAATAAGTTTCACTGTATGTATCCGTTCCCACACAATACACATAAATAAATAGAAAATGTTAACACGCTTTGCGACTTTGCTTTTATTTATCATTCACTTTCTCTCAATAGCCATATATATATATATATATATATATATATATATATATATATATATATATATATATATATATATATATTTATATATATATATATGCACAGTTCATCACACGTTCATCTACACATTGGACGCCATTTTGTATCTGTACCCATACGTATCGCTATAATTTTTATCTTTCAAATATATTTGCCACTTGCTTTCGTAGTTTCATACACACACACACACACACATATATATATATATATATATATATATATATATATATATATATATATACACATTTGTTCATTTTATATACATATATACAAAAAAGCGCACAAACATACCCTCATACTCGTAGCACACGCATACACACACACGCACATATATATATATATATATATATATATATATATATATATATATATATATATATATATATATATATATATATATATATCGACCTGCTTCTAAATATGCATAAAGATATATAAAATGATTTTTCCCTGTTCTTCAATGCTTACAGCTATGGACCTTTACGTTTCTTATATGCGATTAACTAGACGAAATAGTTTATAATTTGCTCGAAGGATGGAGCAATTCCCTGGCCTCTTCGACAGTAATTCTCTAATTGCTACCTTGTTTAGACACTTTATAGTTTGCATACCTATTGGGAACATATTTTCAGATCTTTCTTATACACTATGAACGCTTCATTGATTCTCGAAGCTGTGCAACCCTTGTCGTAAATTGAAACAACAAAAATTGTCTTTTTATGATATAACGCTGTAAAAAAAAACAAAATATGCATTTTTATGGCTGCGTTGTAACATGAACAATTTTTTTCAAGTGACGTCATATTAGTTCGGCCGCAAGACATTAAACAGACAAAAAATGTGGATTAATCTTGTCTGTAATTATTACTGCACCGCTAAATACATTAATGAAAAATAAAAAAAAAACTTATGCAAATAAATGTGTAGAGAACTTTTCCATCAATTATTTAAAAACTGTAAAATTTACAACTTATTAATTTAGAATGGAAAAATGAATTTACTATAAGTATTAATACCATTATTCTTCTAATTGTTGCTATGCAAGCAATTAGTAAATGATGTGGTAAGTAGTAATGGGGGAATAAATTCTAAAAAGGAAATGACTTTTGACCTCAATTATTGCTGCTGCTGATATTATAAAAAAATTGTCCGTTCGTTTCACCGATTCTCACATTTTACTCCAAGACGGCTATCGATCAGTTCAATTAAATGTTCGCACAAAATGGAGTATCTTCTTCATTACCCACGACCTACATGAAGAACTTCGCTTTCGAGCATCTGTTGTTAAAAATATGATATATCTTAGGTTAATGAAAAAAGGGATGCTAAAAATGGATGGCACTTAATGACACTTGTTGGGAAGGATAGACGCACGTTGGATGACAACCACGCGGTCTTCAATGATTTAAAATAATTATCCGCCATAAAAAAAAACTGTTACACGTGGGCTTCCATCAACAGAATTGAATGCAAGCAAACAATAAAAATACAGGAATAAATAATAATTTGTACAAAATCAAGACACGTGTTTATTTACATATTTACATATTTATATATATATATTAATATATATATATATATATATATATATATATATATATATTAATATATATATATATATATATTAATATATATATATATTAATATATATATATATATATATATTAATATATATATATATATTAATATATATATATATATATATTAATATATATATATATATATATTAATATATATATTAATATATATATATTAATATATATATTAATATATATATTAATATATATATATATTAATATATATATTGATATATATATATATTAATATATATATATATATATTAATATATATATATATATATATTAATATATATATTAATATATATATTAATATATATATATATATATTAATATATATATATATTAATATATATGTTAATATATATATTAATATATATATATATATATTAATATATATATATTAATATATATATATATATATATATATATATTAATATATATATTAATATATATATATATTAATATATATATATATTAATATATATATATATTAATATATATATATATTAATATATATATTAATATATATATATATATAAATATATATATATATATATTAATATATATATATATATATATATATATTAATGCATGTTTCATTAAATAATATAGACAAGTTTTGTCTATTTATTTTAAGTAAGTTCCTTTCATATTGTCTGATAAGCTTAATCACATTATCGTTGAAAGACGAAAGGAAAACTCCATATTGATACATGTTTAAATCCAATCTAAGCTTTCGGCTTATACATGCCATTATCAAAGATGACAATTTCAATAAATCAAAGAACACACGGACGAAACAACAATGATAGTCCGCCCTTGCTGCGGGAAAATTTTCACGTAACGACAAACTCGTATATACGAGACTCGAAAGCGAAAATCGGGTCGCATCTCGTGACGTCACACATGACGTTAAGTATGGCTAGTTTGACGTTACTTGGAAATTTTCATGCAGCAAGGGCAGACTATCATTGTTGTTTCATCTGTGTGTTATTTGATTTAGTGAAATTGTCATCTTTGATAATGGCTTGTCTAAGCCGAAAGCTTAGTTTGGATTTAAACATGTATCAATATGGTGATTTCCTTTCATCTTTCAATGATAATGTTATTAAGCTTATCAGACAATATGAAAGGAACTTACTTAAAATAAATAGACAAAACTTGTCTATATTATTTAATGAAGCATGCATTAATGAAAAATTGCTTCCTAAATATACACAATACATATATATATATATATATATATAAAGAAAGAAAGAACTGTAAGATATATAATCCGGTGTTGTTATTGATATTTTTTATTTTTATTTTTACAAAACAGTGCTCAATGTAAATTTAGAGAGCATAAATATTATAAATTAACTGATTTAAAATATGTTTTTCGCTACAGAGTAATAACCATGTTTCAAAAATGGAGCTAAATCTTTAAATTTAATTATATAATTAAATTAAAAGCATTAGTTCCGTTTCATCTTCAAGCGAATATTGGAATATTCAATATATATATATATATATATATATATATATATAGATATAGATATATATATATAGATATATATATATGAGAGAGAGAGAAAGAGAAAATCATAGAAAATTATGTTTAAACACAGTATAATCGACCTTGCTAACCGAACCCTCCTCTGTGGCCCAATCGGTTAAATCACGTCAGGTTATATGATGGTTTGATTCCTGTAGGAGGACGCATATATATATATATATATATATATATATATATATATATATATATATATATATATGAATGAATATTTAATACTTATTTGTTGGAGAATTGTATGTTTTATAATTGTGTGTAAGAAATATAGTCATGTCTACATATATGTTGAGAGACAAAGGTCAAAGTTTGGGGACACTAAAATCAAGCAGGTGGAGAAATTTAAATATCTGGGAAGTGTTTTGACAGAGGACGTCAAGTGCGACACTGAGATCCAAAGACCTATTGGGATGGCCAAAGATGCATTCTAAAAGCTAAGCAGAGTATTAAGAGACATGAAAATTTCGTTATTAAGAAGGAAAAGAGTACTGTACTGCTACGTGATATCTGTCCTCCTTTACGGCAGCGAATGTTAGACGGTCTCTTCAAAAATGAAACATAGACTCGAGGCGACGGGTATGTGGTTCTACACAAAGATGCTGAGGATATCCTGGACCGAGCGTGAGAGCAATGATGAGGTTTTGGAGAGAAATGCAAACAAGGAGGAGGCTTATACTTAACATCAGGAAGAGTCAGATGAAATTTCTGGGACACGTAATGAGAAAAGAGGGCCTGGAGAATCTAATACTCACAGGTCGAATAGAGAGAAAAAAGGAAGCAATGCATGACATACCTGGCGAGCTTAAGCAAGTGAATGACAGAACGAGATCTGGGGGAGGTGGCAAAGGGATGAAACTTATTAAGAGGTACAAGGGATAGGGGGAAATGGGGAGCCATGGTCGCCTACGTCCTGAAAGAACACGGCAAATAAAAAGAATGAAAAGAATGTATGTGAATTTTCAAAGTGAAAAAAGGTTGCTTGATGTCGAAGGTGAAGGAAATTTTTAATTCCTATTTCCTGCGAGAGGAAATGAACCGATAAACAGTTAAACATCTTGGCTGCTCATTACAGAGAAATGTCCGTGAAATGACTGTCTTAGATTTTGTTAGCCGCCCTTAAGTCTAATGGCTAACTTATAGATTACGTGCTTTTTGTAGTTTTTTTTTTTTTTTTTTTTTTAACAATCAAAATTGTGATATTCAAATTTTGACTCTCTTGGCTGTCACGCGATATGCTTACCAGTACGCCAACCAGAAGAATCACATAGCACGCTAATTAAAATATGAGAATCTTAAACAGAACGTTCAAATTTTTAACACGCATGCGCGTGATCTCCATTTTGTACAATATTTTATGGATACGTCTTTCGTTATTATGTGTGGGCGTAATAAGAGCCCGATATCTCCAGCATTACACCAAGATGGTAAAAAGGATTTAGGGGGAATTCTTCTAATAGCGTATGAAGGTCTTATAATGGCGTGATCAGTGAACGGTATGATCACATTTTGTTGTCGTCGTAGGTGTGACTTGAAGTGTAAACGTGTTTTTTCATCTACTGGTTATGGTTTTCACTGGTACTGGTTTCTAATGGTTCCAATTATTACTGCTTTTTTCTTTAATTGTTTTACCATGAGCGAGTTTCAATCGATTGACTGAACGTCTGTTTTTACCATTATTTTCAGTATACAGAAAATCTTATCGAGTCTTTCCAATAATTTAAAAAATCCTGATTAATTTGGAAAAAGTGATTTTTGACCATTTCATTGTGGAGAAATATAAATAGGCATAAATAATGGTCCTTAAGTTCATCGGATTTGGTAGGTGTGTTCCTAGTCGTTCTAAAAGATAATCCGTTCATTTTAACTTTCAAGTTTGCTAACGAATTCTTTGGAAGAATTCGGATTTCGTCAAGCTCAAAATATTGACCTGGAATGGCCGAAAATACTTCAAAAACTATGTCCGGGTTTGTGCAGTTTAAGTTTCTTGTGTTTCTGATAAAAATTTATATAAATTTATTTAAATCATTCGCAGACAGTACTGTTTCGCTATATCACAGCTCCTCAGTGCAATTAGACACCCGAATGCTTCAAGCCAAGACTGAAACTCGACTAATTTGGTGTCAGTCAGAGTTTCTACCATTGAGCTATCATCATTCAGCAGAGAGAAACAGCTAATTCTAGCATAGTGTTTTTACGAATGTAAACAAATGCCAATAAGTCAGAGGGCTCCAATTCATTTTACTGAAGAGCTTTGCATTAGCACAGGTGGCTGTTGTTTATAGAATCAGCTTATCTCTCAACAGTGCTCAATTGAAATATATTTTTCAAGAGCTTAATTATGTCATTCTCAGACAGTACTGTTTCACAGCTCCTCAGTGCAACTAGACATCCGAATGCTTCAAGCCAGGACTGAAACTCGACCAATTTGATATCAGTCGGAATCTTTACCCCTGAGCTATCATCATTCAGCAGAGAGAAACAGCTAATTCTAGCATATTGTTTTTACGAATGTAAACAAATGCCAGTCAGTTAGAGGAAATATTATCCACTCAGTTATCTGGTTGATTTTTAATCGTCCGGACTGTTTTGAGAAGTCGATGAAATCTTTCTACGCTACTGTTGAAGTATGGATATTATGCAGTTATTCTTGTGGACTTAGTAACAAACTGGTGAACAAATTCCTGAAAAATGTTGACGAGAAATCTTATCCTTTATTGCTAGTTATTATAGTAGATATAGAAAAATTGTATATGAAATGTTCTATAAAGAAATGTGTATATTTGACGCAGCATTGAAAAAGGCCTGTGACAGATTCGACACGCTGCAAGATTGGGAATGAATTAAAAACGAAAAATCCGAGTGAGATTGGAATCAACACTTACTAACCTTCATGTTAGATTATAATCATCTAATTAACAATAAAATCTATGAAAATGAATGCGGTAAATAATTTGTAATCATGTTTTATTCAAGATTGTTATTATTTAGTAATATCCCCAACGCCCATTCGTCTAGATCTTTTCATACTAACGCAGGTGACCCCCGGGGCTCCATCCTTGGTCCTACTCTATTTTTAATTTTCATTAATGTCATTCCTGATGACATCAGCTCTCAACTTGGTATCTATTCTGACTACACAACAATTTACTCCTGCCTCGATAGTAAGGCTTATCAGTCTGACAAAGTCAAAATGGCAGCCGATGTCCAAAACGACTTCACATCCGTTGTTAACTGGAGCAAAAGATGGCTTGTTAATTTTAACGCCTTCAAAACTAAAGTTCTCTCCATTAATCATCTGACAGACACCTCTCTGCCTTCCATCACAATAGGTGATGCTATCCTCCAGGAAAGTGACTCGTTGCATTTTCTCGGGTTCAGGTTCTATACTGATATGAAGTGTAAACACTATATTGAATCCATTGCTAGGTCAGATGCTAAGAAAGTCGGTTCATTATGTCGGGCGAGACAATTTTTCTCTCCAGAATCTATCTTGCATATCTATAAGTCTACCATTCGTCCATGCTTAGAATATTGCTGTCAAATATGGTACTGCGATTTACTTTGAGCTCCTTGATAAAATCCAAAGAAGAATCTGCAATATTATTGGTCCTGATCTGACGTCTCTGCTACAGTCATTTTCACACCGCCGTAAGGTTGCCTCTCAATGTCTTTTCTATAAATACTTTCATGGTAATTGTTCGAATGACGTCGAGATCTCATCAATTTACAGTAAAGCTGACTAGATGGAGCCGTAAATTCTATGTTAACAGTTTCTTCTCTCGCACTTCTCGCTTGTGGAATTCCCTTCCGGTCCCATGCTTTCCAGCCAACTTTAATGTGCAAAAATTTAAATGCAATATCAGTAACTATCTACTGTCCATTTTTTTACTCTCTTCTTTTTCTGCTCATCATTAATGTTTCTGTTCCAAATTTCTTCTACATAACCTACTTGGGATTTCTACCTTGCTTCGGGTGATTGCGATTAAAAAAATATTTCGTGACCAAAATTGAAGTGAATAATATAAATTATTCGAAAAATGTATGAAAATCTGTATAAAATATTGTGTCATAATATTTTTTTTAAATATTATGAGAGTCTAATAATAAATATATATATATAAATATAAATATATAAATATATATATATATAATAAATATATATAAAATATAATAAGACTGTAAACTCGTAATAATATTTCTTCTGAAATTGTCCATCGGAAGACAGTTGAGCAGTGATTTTTTGCAAAATAAAGAATTTATTTTACCTACGAATTATCTTTTAAAATTTGTAAAATAAAATGCTGTGTGCTTAGGACTAAATAACTGAATTCATAAAATTAATTAAGTTGTGCACCAACATTACAAAAATGTTCTCTTAAGATAAAAAAAAAGTTAATATTCGATTAAATAAAGTTTTTTTGAAATTCAACAGTTATTTGAAGTTTTTGAAATTTTTTAGAATGTGGGCCTATTGAGCATTAAAAAATATTTAATTAAATTTTTTGCTATTAATTTTCATGATTATATTTTTAACAATGGTAAATAATTTTTGAAGCCAAATGCCTATGATTCTCAACATAGGATACAAATACCTATGATTTTCTAATATAGAAATACAAATAACTATGATTTTCTATATAGAATACAAATGCCTATGATTCTCTACATAGAAATACAAATACTTTTACAACCGAATACTATTCAATTTTCTTATTTCTAAAATTTTTAAAAAACTCGAATTTTTCTAAATATTTAAAATCTATTTTTGTGGTATCTTCCACAATTTTCCACTAAGTATCACCAAGGAAAAAGAAAACTGTTCTATATTATCTCCTTGTACAAAAAATCACGTATATTTTTGCCTTTTAATGTTTCGCCAATACAAATAATAATTAGATCAATATCCTTTGTCCTGTTGACACTAGGTGACAGTGTGTTTTTATGACAATGACGGACTGTTTGAATGAATAATGTAAAAAAAAGAACAAGATCGGAGAAAATCGATATAAAAGCGCTCAAATGACTAAACTATGTATAATAATTGGAAAAACATAGCTAATGACTCATATTGGAAAAACTAATGACAAGGACTTAAACAATATAACATCACTTTTAATACAGCAAAGAATGTACACGTTTCTCATATGTTGTTTTACAAAATCATACGATTTTTGTTAATTTTCTAAATAAGAGAAAAAATGCAGAAAGAGTTGTTGGGTTAATCATTCATTGTTTGAATTACAGCACTACAGTTTCTACAAGTGTCGATAATAAGCACAAATTGTGATAATTGTTAAGAAAATGATACTGTCGTTTTAAAATTTATTCATACTTTTCTATGTTTGATAGTTTATCTTAAAACTTAAATAGGATTTTTCCTTAGTCTCTTTTATGTTTCATTTTTTAATGCTGCAAACTAGATGCCAACTAAATGCGTGTAGACCAAATCGCGAATATGTTTTTGTTTTATAAAGATACTCTTTGATGGTTCACACATTTTTCTATGTATCAAACCTAATGATCCACTAAGCTGTTAATATTTTATGGGTAGGAATAGTTAAAACAGTATGCAGTTTAAGCATTTTATTTTATACTAGCAGTAAAGCCCGGGGTTGCCCGGGGATGTAACAGTAAGAGATAGATCAAGTATCGACCATCATAAAGACTGAAAAATAAAATTGACAAAGATTATTGTTTAAGGTTGACGGACACGCATGTCTTAATTATTATTTTTTTTTGTTTTGTTTTGATTTTGTTTTTTGTTTTTTTTACGAATTGGTCAAACCCAAACTCAAACAAAAACATTGTTTTCAATCATTATGAGTCTACCGATTGAATAGAATTTTATTATAAACAATTGTCTTGTAAATGGAATTTTTAAATCATTCTGAATGTAAAAATAAAGAAAAAAGTGTTCAAGACAATAAGAAACACTCCCTGCCAAAAAAAAGTGAAGTTTTGTTGAAATCGGTTGAAAAATGTAGGAAATCCGATCCCATATATAAACACACACACACACAAACAACCTGGGTTTTATAATAAGTATAACTCGATATGAGTTGTCCCCCTTTCATTCTCGCGATGCCTCTTAATCGTATTTTCAAATTGATTTCGTGCAAAAACAATTGTGTTTTTCAATTTTTGGCGCTGTCAAAACCACCGCAAGGTAATTTTTCGTAATCCTGTGAAGTTTTGTTGAAATCGGTTGAAAAATGTAGGAAATCCGATCCAATATATAAACGTACAGACACACACACACACACACACACAACCTGGGTTTTATAATAAGTATAGTGTGTCCTAGTTCGATTTCTTAATAACTTTCTGCTAATACTAAACCGAATTTGATTAAATATTGTTTCAAACTAGACCTTCTTAAATCTAGATACAACAACAGTAATATATCCTGAACCAGTAAACTAAAGGGAATACAGCGGTACTTGAATATTTTTGTACGATTAACCGACATTTGCGTAAAAGATCATTTCTTCAGCTTTCAGTATAATATTATTTATATTATATAATAAAAATGATGTAAGATAATCACAGTTTGATATTTATTCATAAAATCTTATAGTTATTTGATTAAAATAACATAAATTATATCTTAAATATTTATAAAGAATTGCATGTTACATATAATTATCACCTTTCATACTCAATTAGAAATTGGATCCTAGTGTTACCGGAGTCTAATTTCCATGCAGAACCATACTTCGTCTCGTTATGCAACGCGTGAAAATGTATTCTTTGGAAACACTATCGCTGATAGTCACAGCAAAAAATATGTTAAAAGAGAACTATTAAGAAAAAGCAAGAAGAAATTAAATCTCGGGAAAATATATTCAACTTCCCGTCTAATTATAATCGTACACGAAATGGCATAGCTTTAAAGTTCACTTCAAATTTTTCAATAAAACTGAAAAAACATCACATTCATATGGGATAACATAAGCTCATTTCTGGCTAACCTTGGCAAATTCCGTTAATTTTCTACGTTGAAAACTTTCATATATATATATATATATATATATATATATATATATATATATATATGAAAGCTTCCAACGTGTGTATGCGTCTAGCATGGAACAGACTGTCACCTCTGAGTTTTGACTTCAATGTTCACTTTTATATTTATATTTACATACGCTCTATCTCTGATATTGAGCACTTTATCCCATAAATATAGCACACCTTAAAACTATATTTCTTCATATCTATATCTATATATATCTATCTATATATCTTTATCTATCTATATATATATATATATATATATATATATATATATATATATATATATATTTATCTATCTATATATATTTATCTATCTATATATATATATTTATCTATCTATCTATCTATATATATTTATATATCTATCTATATATATTTATCTATCTTTCTATATATATATTTATCTATCTATCTATCTATATATATATATTTATCTATCTATATATATTTATTTATCTATCTATCTATATATATATATTTATCTATCTATATATATTTATTTATCTATCTATCTATATATATATATTTATCTATCTATATATATTTATTTATCTATCTATCTATATATATATATTTATCTATCTATATATATTTATTTATCTATCTATCTATATATATTTATTTATCTATCTATCTATATATATATATTTATCTATCTATATATATTTATTTATCTATCTATCTATATATATATATTTATCTATCTATATATATTTATTTATCTATCTATCTATATATATATATTTATCTATCTATATATATTTATTTATCTATCTATCTATCTATATATATTTATCTATCTATATATATTTATTTATCTATCTATCTATCTATATATATTTATCTATCTATATATATTTATTTATCTATCTATCTATATTTATTTATCTATCTATCTATATATATATATTTATCTATCTATATATATTTATTTATCTATCTATCTATATTTATTTATCTATCTATCTATATATATTTATCTATCTATATATATTTATTTATCTATCTATCTATATTTATTTATCTATCTATCTATATTTATCTATCTATCTATATATATTTATCTATCTATATTTATCTATCTATCTATCTATATCTATATATTTATCTATCTATCTATCTATATCTATATATTTATCTATCTATCTATCTATATCTATATATTTATCTATCTATCTATCTATCTATATATATTATATATATATATATATATATATATATATATATATATATAAATAGAGCTCAATGTTTTATTACAGAGAATATATAAACAAATTACATAGAAATGAAATGGCATATATAAATAAATCACATATAAATGTAATTTAATACCCGATCTGTATGTCCATTTCATTTTCATATAAGTGAAATACAGATGAGGGTACTGATTTTCTTTTCTATATAATTCATTTATATATGCTCTGTAATAAATACATTGAGCTCTCATTCTGGAATCAGTTTTGATATTTTATATCTCTTACTGGGTGAAAGGGCATACAGATGGGATATTGTATATATATATATATATATATATATATATATATATATATATATATATATATATATATATGCGCTCACCGCCGTAAGCGATGGTACCTAGACTGTATGAATTTAGGTGCAGTGCTAGACTGGCATCGAGATCTCATCAACATACAGTTGAATTGACTAGATGTAACCATAAGTTCTATGCTAAGTTTCTTTTCTCGCACTTCTTGATTGTGGAACTCCATTCCGGCTCCATTTCAGCCTATTTTAATCCTCAAAAAAAAAAAAAAAGGAAATCTTCAAAAATTTAAATGTAATGTCAATGGCTATCTATTGTTCTTCTGATTGCTCTTATCTCTTTCTACTCATTAATAATGTTTCTGTTCCTAATTCCTCCACACCCTGTTGCGTCTTAGTGACTGTACTACTTTTCTTGGGATTATATCGATTTAAATATATATATATATATATATACTCTCTTTATTAGAAATAATTTGTAAAAAGGATTAGAAAGAAGTGAATTCTTTATTACATTCATTACATTATCATTCTGACCATGCGACCTCCGAACCGGGGTCCCATGGTCAGAACGCTAACGTTCTAACCATATATATATATATATATATATATATATATATATATATATATATATATACAGGGTGTGCATAAAGTTCGTGTGAACTTTAAAAAAATTATAACTTTATTTGTATGTGCGATAGAAATAATTTGTAAAAAGGATTAGAAAGAAGTAAATCTATATTTTTTAAGGTTTTATTGAAATTTTATTTAAGTTTCCACATGTCCTCCATCATTAGCAATACAAAGGGAAATACGATTTTGCAGTTCACGGAAAACATTTGCCAACTGATTTACAGTAATTCCTGAAATCACATTATTTATTTTAGCTATACTTAAAACTATGTACATTTAACTTTATAACATTTTTTACAGATTATTTCTATCGCAAATGCAAATAAAGTTATAAATTTTTTAAAGTGCATACGAACTTTATGGACACCATGTATATGATGCGTCTGCTGTCGTGCGCACGTGCATATATGGTGAGTTTATTTCTGTGTATATACAGGATAAGAGGAATTCTTAAAGGTTTACTATTTGGCTGGCAGGAATGGTAAGAAAGTGCATTTTAACTACAATTCGTATTTGAAGCAGATTCTGTTGAGAACGTCACATATTTTACAATCTCTCCACAGCCACACAAACAAACGCTATCATATATAGATACAGATGCTATCACATATAGATACAGATGTTATCACATATAGATACAGATGTTATATATAGATACAGATGCTATCATATATAGATACAGATGTTATCACATATAGATACAGATGTTATCATATATAGATACAGATGCTATCATATATAGATACAGATGCTATCACATATAGATACAGATGTTATCATATATAGATACAGATGTTATCACATATAGATACAGATGCTATCATATATAGATACAGATGTTATCATATATAGATACAGAGGTTATCATATATAGATACAGATGCTATCACATATAGATACAGATGTTATCATATATAGATACAGATGCTATCATATATAGATACAGATGCTATCATATACACATGCAGACTTTAAAGTTGATGGCTGAACTATAACAAATCTGTTTGAGATACCTAAGAATGATCTTTTTAGCCTGTTCTAATTAACGTTATTCCCTATCAAAGTTGTGCTTTATGCTGCATTTGATACATATGAATAAAAAAAAAACTTGGACAGAATTTTCGTATCAAAATGTCGTTCATTTAGAGTAATTTTTTTTCTTGCTGAATCTCTCTCTTCAATGTCAAATATTACAGAAAAAATGTTCATCCTGTGATGCCTGGGTAAATGCCTGCAAATCAACCAAATTTGCGATCTTCTGGACAAATGAACCTGGATATGTCTAATTCTAGATTTGGGTATCTCTTTGATCGATAGCTGCTCCCTGGGCTTTGCGTGTGTGTGAGTCCGTGAACATGTGTGCACGTATGAGTGCAATTGCTCGTGTGTATTTGTGTGTGTTTGTGTGTGTGTGTTGACAGAGTTCAACATCATGCGATTTCATTTTTTTTTTCAGAATCCCCAAAACTGAAATTTCTTTTTTTTTTACAGAATTTTTTAAAAGACAAATAGATTTTTCTAATAAATGAAGAAGAAGAAGAAGAAGAAGAAGAAGAAGAAGAAGAAGAAGAAGAAGAAGAAGAAATCTGAACATGAAAAAGTGGAAGGAGACAAGAGAAATTAAAAATTCACAACATATAATTCAGATGAAATACTCTGAAACAAAATACATTTTTCAGTGATTGAAGATGATATTTATCTGAGACAGACTGATAAAAAAAGGAATGTTAAAAAATGAAGGAGAAAAAACAGCAATGCCTTCTTTATGAAAACCACTTTTTTCTTTTTTTTTTTTACATATTGCTTTATGTTGATTTAATTTCTTTTCTTATATTTTTCTCGGGATGTCTGACTCTCCCCCCCTCTCTCTCTCTCTCTCTCCCTCTCTCTCTCTCTCTCTCACACACACACACACACACACATAATCATAAAGATTCTCTCTTGAAAAGAAATGTCTCAAAAGAAATACCTAAGACATATTATTAAGACTATTCATTATTAAGTGCTAAGGGAAAAATGACTGTTCACGCCCTTATCATAGTGATATGTTCCCTAGACCAACACAAACTGACAGTATATAAATAAAAAAATACTTATTTATTCATATACTTGTATATGTTATTTTTAATTTAAATGTTATTTTTTATGGGTACTCATATTCGAGTAGAAGCACTGTTTTTTGTTTTTTTGTTTGTTTTTTTTAATTTAACAGTGTTTTTTATTCAACTACATCCAAGGGCCTGAATATTTGAGAAATCTTGTCAGGAAAATATGCGTCCTCCCGCAGGATTCGAACCTGAGAAGCGTCAATGGATCTGATGTGCCTGACCGCTCATCCACATAAAACTTCCGGTCAGACAAAGCCCGAATAGTAGCTTTTGAACACACACTTCTCTGCCGATTCTCAAAATGTCCATATCTGCTCTGTATGGTATCCTAACGTAAACAAAGAAAATTTATTTTTAGGAAATGGTTTAAATCCGTCATATTGTTATTTTTTAATTTATTTGGTTTAAACGTTTTGATGGATACTCATATTCGAATAAATAAAATATATATATATATATATATATATATATATATATATATATATATATATGTATATACGATGGAGATGAATAGCATCAGCTGGTGTTCTGTAGGTATGTTAAAGAGTAATTGTAATAAAGAGACTTATGTTAAACTTTTAGAAAAATGCAAAATGACAATTATAAATAGAATTTTTTCAATAAGGAATAGGCAATAAATGGACTGGGAAAAACCGAAATGGGGAAACAAAACGAAAACCGAAATTGACTGATGAAGTCAAAAGACAACCGTCATAAACAAAGTTGATATAGGAAGTGAACATATAAAGGGAAGAGATAATGTGAACAGATAAAGTGAACATGTAAAGTAAACATATAAAGTGAACAGATAAAGTAAACATATAAAGTGAACATGTAAAGTAAACATATAAAGTGAATATATAAAGTAAACATATAAAGTGAACATGTAAAGTAAACATATAAAGTGAATATATAAAGTGAACATGTAAAGTGAACATGTAAAGTGAACAGATAAAGTGAACATGTAAAGTAAACATATAAAGTGAATATATAAAGTGAACAGATAAAGTGAACAGATAAAGTGAACATGTAAAGTGAACATGTAAAGTAAACATATAAAGTGAATATATAAAGTGAACAGATAAAGTAAACATGTAAAGTGAACATATAAAGTGAACAGATAAAGTGAACAGATGAAATAAACAGATGAAGTAAACAGATAAAGTAAACAGATAATATGGTAGTGCATAGTCAAATTTGACTTTGAAATGAAGAGAAACAAAATATTTCTCAAAAAGCAAAAACATTCCCAAATAAGATAAGAGACATGACAGAATTTCGGATAGAAATTAAGAACAGATTTCAAGATCTTTAAGACAGTGAAGTAACACAGAAGATATATGTAGCAATTTGACAACTATAATTTAAAGGAGAAGTAGAGATAATTGGCAAATTACATGCAAGCAACAACAGTAGACAGAAATATTCAGATTCAGCATAAGGGCGGATGAAGTAGAGGTTAAAATGGACATAAAACTAAGATAAAATTTTAAGTAATCAACTAAAGAAAGAGAGAAGAAAAAAGGGGATGAATATGGAGTACTCTGAAAAGTTCTGAAGACGACCATAAACGGGTTTAAAAATAGTAATACTTATTCATTTGATCAGATTTCAGCTTCTTTTCCGAGAGTAATCTATCAGAAAAGGAAGAGTTTAAAAGGTCTTGACCCGAATTTACATTGGTAAATATTAAATGCTTTCATTAAAAATAGAAACAATAATTTGGCCAAATATCGAGATAAAATGTCAAAAATAACCAAATAATATTTTACAAACTTTGAAAATAAAAGTGTCACCGACAGTCATTTCGGCAAATACTAGTGAGATTCTAGATGTCAAAAAAGACAAATTAATGTTCGCTTTTAAAAATGGGAAACGCGGCACCAGGTGAATATGGTACAGTAACAGACCATCTAAAAATCTAAGACTTCTACAAACGTTTAACAAATCTATTCATCCAGTATATACGAAAAGGAAAAATACTTTAAAATTTCAACCTAAAAAGGAATCAATAAAAATCTGTTCAGCTATTGTTCTATTGCACATAAATAGGTAACATATATAAACTATTCTCAAAAGTACTTATTAACAAGAACTAAACAAAAACCAAGCAGCCGAACAGTCAAGTTTCAGCAGTGATTACTCAATAATCACTCAATTATGTGCTATGCGTGATACACGCGTAGGCGATCGTGTATCTTTCGATACATGACTGACGAGGCAGATTTTTTCCCGCAGTAGGTTGCCATTTCTTTTTGCGGTAGACCATTTACCATCCAAAGCTATAGAACCGGGTCTGTCCTGCTATTTACCCATAGCTGGTGGGGAGAAGAGGAGGATTCATACCTTTCCCAAGGGTATTAGCACGTAAGTGAATATAATGGATTCGAATGGAATTCGAACTCGGCTCTCTGATTTCTCAATCCGTGCCGCTATTCATTACTCCACCGTTGTTTAACAAGACATCTGGCTCAGTAGAAAATTCGGCATTTTTCAACTTATTACGAGAGCGTAGTATTAATGAAAATGGTGGATAGATTATATTGAAACGTTTGATAGTAAATATATGATAGAAAACAATGTAACACATTGGAATGCATCTGACATAGCACTATCACATTAAATTGAACGGTAAAATGTATTTTATCTGAGCTAAAAGTAATTGGTGTTTTATGACAAGCAGTAAAATCTGAGTGAGATCTTCAAAAAAAAAAACCACACTCTCTCTGGAAGTAGGAAAAATCAAATAGAGTAAATAAATAAATTAGAACTTTCTGAGTCACTTGTCACTCGACTGGAAGTTAAGGGATTTTGACCGTGGACATATATAGACAGGGCGCATTCTAGAATAGTCAGAAAGCCAAGTGCCGTGATGCAAATATAGGTAGAGAGGCGATATGGGAAAGTAATCAGTCAGAGTGAAAGGAGAATGAGAAAGAGATAGAGGGAGAGCAAGAATGATGCAGCGTGGGAAGTTGATGAAATTCCCGCTAGCCGAAGGTCCGTTAATCTGTTGTGAGAAAAGACAAATGTAGCAGCGAGTATGGCCAAAGTGGCATCTACCTACTCTACAGACTATATCCGGCAAATCCATAAATAAATAACTCAATTCTTGCTGCACATGGAGGTACGGTGGAGTAATGGTCAGCGGATTGAGGAATTGAGAGCCGAGTTCGAATTCCAGTCGAATCCATTACATTCATTTACGTGCCAATACCCTAGGAAAGGTATTAATCCTCTTATTCTGCCCCCTATGGTTGGGTAAATAAAAGGACAGACCAGGTTCTATAGCCTTGGATGGCAACTGGGTATAGGAGAAGGACAACTCTTAATTCAAAACCTGATCCTCCAGGTTGGAGATTGTGCATTGTGCAGTTGGAAAACAACCTACTCACTTAAAAAATGGCTCGTTATAGAAATCGCAAAGATATATATATATATATATATATATATATATATATATATATATATATATATATATATATATATATATATATATATATATATATATATATATATATATATATATATATATATATATATATATATAATTACTTGAAGCGCAGGAGGAGGCGCGGTGGAGTAATGGATAGCGGATTGCGGAATCAGAGAACCGAGTTCGAATTCTAGTCAAATCCATTACTTTCATTTACGTGCTAATACCCTTGAGAAAGGTATGAATCCTCTTCTTCTCAGACCGAGTCCTATAGCCTTGGATGGCAACTGGTCTAACGCAGAAAGAAATGGCAAACTACTGCGAGAAAAAAATCTGTCTCGTCAGTCATGTATCGAAAGATACATGATTGCCTAAGCGTGTATCACGCATGGCACATAACCGACTGACTTGCTGTACAGGACCAATGGTTGCTAACTAGAAATGCAGATTCCGTGATAAATATCCAGAAACAATTGACCATCTTGTATCAAGTTTACACGGCATTGGCACCCACTAAAGATAAAACCCGTCATGACAGAGTGTGCCAATATCTGCATTGGAAAATCTGCAACTTTTACGGAAAGGAAACTGCAAGAAATTGGCATGAACACAACTCAACTTTCCAAGATTTGGGTTCACCACTTCTGTAGCCTGGTATTGAACTCACAACTCTTTGTGTCTAGTCACTGGATCTAACCAACGTCTTTATCCTCAAGAACGCATGACCCAGTGGGGAGTTGAGTTGAGACACCCGTAAGAGGCATGGAACGTGAAACTAGAACAATCTACCCCGGTGAACGAAATAAAGGGTTCGGTTCGAAACTCCAATCACCTGGAGAAAGCCGGAGCGTACAACGACCGAAGCGGTGTGAATATGGAAATGAAGATGAGAATAACAATCCGAATAATGTAAATAATATAAATAGGAATGATATGGCTCAACTTTACAAGTGTTTTACAGAATTATAACAGGGGGGGGGACATTAAAAAAGGAAAAAGTAATCAGAGACTTTGGTACAAACATTCTTCAGAATGGAATTTGAAATCAAGAAATATACAATGCTAGGACGTCATTCTACTCGAAAAAAATTTACTTGGAATATCATAATTCCGATTTAAAATAACGAATCAAATTTTATGACTATATGAAGATAACATAATTTTTCTTAGAGAACATGTATGTTTTTATTTAATTCAGAACGAGTTTTATTTTTTTAACACATGATGGATTTCTTGACGTTCTCTCTATCCACACCTCGTTATTTTAAAGTTTGTTTTTTTTTGTTTTTTGTTTTGTTTTGTTTTCATTACATTTATTATTGTTAGTTGTGGAGATAACAGATCAAGAAAATTCAATTACCGAAAAAATAAATATAATAAACTTTTAAAAAGTCGGTACGATTTTTTAATTCGGCATTTTTATGGTTTGACTTCACATGATTTCATCCAGTGTAGTAATGAAGACGTCAATAGCCGCATATCGGTAAAGAGAACTTCAAGCTGTGAAACAATGCTAACATTGACTTTCATGACCTGAGTTGCATCGAAAAACGAAGAAACTTTTCTCTAATGATGGCGCATTGGTATGGCCAAGCATATCAACAAGAAACAGGAACCACAATACAACATGTCGACAATATCGTCCTAACGAGAAACGACGAGATGCCATATGAGAGAGGACAGACGCTAGCAGCTCAGCGAGTGGCCAGTAATGATATCCCTTCAACACGTACATACTATGTGGGGGCTTTTTGAGCAACGTCAGTAGTTGGCATTTCTTCTTATCAGCATTTTCCTTTTTATTTCTTATTTAATGACTTCCCTTTTCAGGTTTCTTTTATATCTACAAATCTTTTTCTTTTCTTTCTTTTCGTCGTCTTTCTTTCTCCTCTCATTTTCTTCTACTCCTTCATTTTAACTTTTTCGCTTTATTTTTATGCTTTTTCATTTGATTTCTCTTAACTCTACGCTTTCATTTCTCTCTTTATTTTTTACATATTTTGTAGATTTCTTTTCTTTCTTTCTTTTTTTTCTTTCTTTTTTACGCGGTCTCTCTCTCTCTCTTTCTTTCTATAGGTAAACTACTTCAATAAAATGTTCTATTCCTTTATGTTCGCTCTTCCATTATTTCTTTTAGTTTCTTTTTATTTTCCTTCCATCCTCATTTCTCTTTATCTTTCTTTTTTCATTGATTGTCCATTTAGACTAGTTTCATTTTTATTTTAGTAAACCTGAAAAGCTACTGATGAGATACGTCCTACGATTGTATGGCGTTCTCTTCGCAAACGTGACATGAATATCAAGCATGCATTGTGATGGAAGTTTACTTCGAAAAGAGGCAAATATTAATATTACCTTGTTCTACCTTGGCGAATATTTTATAATTCTCTCTCTCTCTCTCTCTCTCTCTATTTATCCCTTTATATAGATATATCTATCTATCTATCTGTCAGCGTTTTTCAAACGATATTATTCATGTTTGATCTCATTTGACACGGCTATCAGCGTACAATCGATAAGTTTCGATTAAGTTTTATTTCGTAATATAAATATCCGCTAAATAAAGTCTGTTTTTTTCGTTTTCTATAATCATTTTTTTTCGTTTTCTATAATCATTTTTTCCTTCCTATAATAAATTTTATTTTTCTCTATTCTTTTCCTTTTAAATGTTTACACTTCTATTTCAATTATATTTTTATATCTTTTTCTCTGTTTTAGGTTGTTTTTGTTTGTTTGGTTTTTTTTTTTTTACCTTTTTACCTTTTATTACTCTTTTGTTTTGCTGCTACCTCCTTTTTCATTCCTTCTTTAGATTTTTTTTTTTTTTTCTATCTCTGCCTTCTTTCCCATTTTTTTATCTCTTGCATCCGGATAACCCCTTCACAACGCTAATCGATCAAGATGAACGATCCTGATCACCTTCTAAAGATTCTTTAGAAAAAGATCAGCAAATTTAATATGGTTGTTCATTACAACAATGATTTCTGCAAACTTTTACTTGTTCTACGAACTTTAGATACATTTTATGGGATATTGTTTTCTTGAAGAAAAACAACGATACAATGCGAAATAATAGGGCAATTTAAATTACATTTGATAATTCTGTGTCGTTTCGCTGCAATAGAAAGTAGATGCATTCGTTACACGAATGTGTCAGTATAAACACGGACGAAAAAATTCAGTCCCGAATCAAGAATACCATCTCTTGTTTTTGTTGTTGTTGTTGTTATACTGTTATCCACTTGACTCTGCCAAAAAAATCTGTCGCTAGAACGGGTGCTCCTTAAGCTTACAGAAAAGCATGCATTTCTCTCCCTAGTCTCTTTTACAAGTTTTCAGCACTTGTTTCAAGATGTAGTTAAACGTGGGTAAAGACCCCCACAGGGACATGTTCATTTCATGGTTTTCTCTCTTGATTTTTGTACTCTCTCACACACGTTTGTTACGCGCGTGGTACGCGTGTGCGCACGCACACACGCACACGCACAAATAAATAAATTAATTAATGCATTATCGTTTGTTTTATATTTAAGGTTTTGTGTTACTCATTTTTTACCTGAACTCACATTGAGTCCGCCAATATTGCTTGTGAGATGAATTTTTCAGGATCCCGTAAATACAGAGTATCCCAAAAACTTTGACATCATTTTAAAGGCAATTATCTTGAAAACTACTGTCTAGCTCAATGAAATTGAACAGTTTAGGTATTGAACATCATAAGTTTATTATGGGACCGATTTCAATATGTGCAGCGACTGTGACACCGCACACGTGAAGTCGGTAGTTAAGCTCTTGCCAAACACGCTGTAGCATGTTTCCGGTAACATTCTCCCGTACGGAAGTAAGTCTCTGCTTGAGTTTATCAATGCTAGCAGGAAGAGGAGGGGGTACATAGACCAGTCCCTTCATATAACCCCATAAATAGAAGTCACATAGGGACAGGTCCGGTGACCGCGGCGGCCATTTCATCAGAAAACTGACTTCATCTCCACCACTCCCGATCTATCTCTCTGGCAGATTCTCATTGAAATAACAAAAATAAAACATTAAATATAAAATCTTGATCTGTTTCTATACATTCCGTGAATATTTGAGGTTATTTCAACAAGAATTGCCAAAATTATTGGCCTCCGAAATTATGTCAAATTTTTTAGGACACCCTGTATTTACTATCCAAAGTTTTGATTCTTGCAAGATTACGGTGTCTAAAGATTTACCCAGACATAACTAGCATCTTACAACAATACTCTAAAAAAGAAAAGGAATCTAGAAACAAAGGCGGTGATCTTCCTAGCTGGCGTCCAGATCTAAAGAGAGACTGGGATAATAATGTTTGAAGTACCTCAGTGTGTAACCATAGAAAATATATCTTACAATTTGAAGTACCTCAGTGTGTAACCATAGAAAATATATCTTACAATTTTAGATACCTCAGTATGTAACCATAGAAAATATATCTTACAATTTGGAGATGCTGTTGTGGTGTCTTTTTTTTAATTGCGAGTTTAGTTCCAACAACACCCCCACTGTTCGAAGGTAAATGACTGGATACTGCTAGGAGCGCTCGCTGAGAAAAACGTTTCTGATTGATTTATTGCTAAAAGTATCATTGATCTGCTGAATATCAATGAAGTCTCTTAGCTGCTGGACACGAGTGCTCAAAATTCCTTGCATTTCGTAATTTTCAGGGGAATCTTGCAATATCAGGCTAGCACCACAATCATAACAACAAAACCTACCGCTATCAGCAAAAATGAAACATATTTTTTTTTCTTTTTTTTTTTTTTTTTTGGTTTCTACCAATCCACTCCTTGCTAGGAAACTGTTATGACCTAGAAAAGGTTACTGAACGAGAAATAACCAAAACAGGGTTTGGAAATAAAATGATAATCTTTGTAACACCAACAAAATACAATACTCGCCAGCGGCATGAAGTAGGTAAACCACTGCTAGTGGTGGACTACTTATACATTATATTACCCCCACTTACAATAGTGTCCAATGTATTTATGAGGATTGGGACATACCCATTAGTGTTCATAGGTACGGTATATAACAGGAACACAATAAGAGTAGTAATCTGTGACTAGGAAAGTGAAAAGATCCCCATGATTTAAGAAACATAATAGTCAAGTAATCTTGGTATGTGAAAAATGCTAATACAGTCCATTATAGTAAAATACTAACAGCAAACGAAAATAAAATCCCAAAGCAGATTATCTGAATGATTAATATTGTGATATCGTAAATGCAGACAATACCAACAGTAGAAATAATAAAATAAAACAGAAGTCACAAACAATATATGTCGATATCCTCCATATTGACATCTCCGTCGATCTGCCATTTTTTCTTCTTAGATTCTACTCAGACCGTTCTTTCCTCCATCCAAAACATCGCTCAATGTCTATGATCCTCGAGTAACATAAATGGCATATTTTGAATTAAAAGAATTATTTTCGAATTAAAAGATCAATAGTTAAATTCTAGTCACTGTGAAAAAGAGCAATTTCGATTTGTTTTGGAAAATGCCTCATTTATATCTTCCCCTGCCTGCATTTTACCGCGAAAGTAACATCCCCGATGGATATTGGCGGCTTATGCCATGATAAGAGAATAAAGATTGAGATGGAACCGAATCCTCTAGGGCAAGCTAGTTTAAATATCTAATGTTTATAGTCCGAGTCTAAACAAGCTAGTCAGTCATGTTCTTCAAAAACTCGGCGTGGTTGTTAGCAGTTTGTAAGAGGAATCTGGTCGTAAGTGACCGAGGGAATAATTTTCGAAAGCGATGCACATTTCCCCAGCATTGGCGCGTCTCTCGGCTAAATTGCCGTCATTTTAATGTGATGAGCACAATAGTATTCACGCACCAGCAGTCAGACAACCCGTCATGATACATGTTCACATATAATGTATTCCGTTTAATTATGATTTATGGGCCTATATCTAGTAGTTACGGCTAGTTTCGAAGGGATATCACCAGAAGCGAAAAGTATGGCTGCTGAATTGTGTCAAAAGAATGCGAAAAGCAACTGATTGACACATCAGCAGTATATCGTGACTGTACGACGTTAGATCACTATAAACGAAAGCCTGTGTAGTGAGTCCTGTTAAAAATAATAGGCAATATGAAAATAACATATATAAAAAAAATTCTTTTAATTTTTAATTTTAATGCTTATAATTTAATTATATAATTAAATTTGAAGTTTTTAGCTTCGTTTTTTGAAACATGGTAATTCCTGTGTAGCGAATGCTCCATATTTTTAAATCAGTTAATTTATAATATTTATATTCTGTAAATTTACATTGAGCACTGTTTTGTAAAAATAAAAATATCAATAAGAACACCAGATCATATATCTTACTGCTCTTACTTTTTACGATAACATATATATATATATATATATATATATATATATATATATATATATATATAAGATAAAAAAGATTCAAATTAAAATAAGGCATTTACGCTTATCTCTCTCTCTCTCTTTCTCTATCTCTAAACTTCTCTTTTTATACATCTCTCTCAACTAACGAGAAGGAAATTCTCAAATTAAAAGAGGAAGTAAAAAACAAAGATGACCCCGACCGAAAAACATCGGAAGTTAGTAGAAACAGAGCCTACTTATTTGTGACTGAAAACTACCAAAAATCAGGGAGGCTCCGCGCATAACTTCCGTTATAAAAACAGAAATGAATGAAAAAGAAAGGAACGCCGGAAAATAAAATAATTTTGCCAATCAAAAAAATTAACAAAAAGAGACTTTTGATGTAGCCAATGTTCGCGCCAGTGTCTTGGAGCCTCATCAAAAGGATATAAGCTCACTCCTCTGAGCTAGACGACGAGAATAACAAGGGGACGCGGCCGCCGAAAAACCAACTATGTGTGACCGAGTGAAGAAGTAGGTAAGAGGTCATTTGCTAATATTTCCTACCCTTCCGAGGACCGAGAAAAATACAGTAGACTAACACTGGTTTATTTCTAATATTACTAGCACAGCACAGCCTGACTTCAAAACTACCACTACCGAGCCGAAACGGACATTTCTCCAGACTGCTACCAATATCCGCCTTATAAACGAACATTTTTCTACACCAAATACCAAAGGACTCACTCTAGAGCAAATAAGTAAAATTCGAGAAGTAGTGAAGATGATCAAAACCATCAAATCTCCAAACAGCGATGGTTTGTTTTCCAAATTGTATCTAAATTTGCCTCTTTCTGTTGGCAACGATCTTCAGAAATGAATTAACCTTAGCATGATGGCAATACTATGCTAATAACTCTATTTAAAATTTTGACATAGATTTTGTCAGACTGTACTGGAACACTTGATAGGACCTTAAGCTGTAGCGAATGTCTTCACTCTTAAATAGCGGAAGTCACATGAGGATAATAGTTTTTCAAATACACTAAATTGAAACAACTTCCAGAACGTTATAAAACTTGACAGAACATCATAAATGTTTATCAAGCCAAACAAAACATCGCTGAAGACTATATAACAGAACTCCACCTGGGGCCAGTCACAGCAAATATAATAATGGTCATCATGTATCCTTAGTAGTGGTTGTTAACAGTAGAGACAATCACCCGATGAATGACTATGATATTTAACGTTATTGAATTTCCTCACCACACACCTCAACACTGAGATGCATTAAAGTAGCTATTAAAAATTCTTCATCACTTGAAATTATTCACTACTCAAAAGGCTAGAAACTTTCTATGCACAATCAAAAGCCAACTTTATTGAGAATTTGTTCACTCAAATTGGAAACTATTAACTGTCAAATCATGCTTCATTTCAGCTCGCTGTACAAGTAATAAGAAATGTTTCATTATTGCTATTATTACTATTTGGTTTGCATTCTCATTTCTTTATTTTATTAGACTTATACTATTAAAATAGAAGAAATGCCACGCATCCTTTAATAGCTGAACCAAGTATCTAGTCAATCTCTCCCAGTTGTCCTTGCCTGGTGGATAACCTGAATATACCCCACCTGGTGAACTTAATAAGGCCTCGACCATAACTAAAACATAAACTACATTTCTACATCTAGTACTGATCATCATGGCTTCCCTTCGTGAAGTAAAAGTATGAGGATTTTTCCGCGCTTGTTGTGGACACCCATTCTTCCTACCCCTAGCTACAAATCAGTCAGTCATTTATGTGCCATGCGTGATACACCCTTAGGCGATCATGTATCTTTCGATACATGACTGACGAGGCAGATTGTTTTCCCGTAGTAGATTGCTATTTCTTTCTGCGGTTGACCAGTTGCCATCCAAGGCTACAGAACCCGGTCTGTCCTCTTATTTACCCATAGCTAGGGGGAGAAGAGGATTCATAACCTTCCCAAGGGTGTTAGCACGTAAGTGAATGTAATGAATTCGATTGGAATATTTTCTCTCTGGTGGCACTGGTCAGAGTTCAAACGCAAGTAAAAAATCAGTCAGTTATGTGCCATGCGTGTTACACGCTTAGGTGAGCATGTATCTTTCGATACATGACTGACGCGGCAATTTTTTTCCCGCAGTAGGTTGCCATTTCTTTTTGCGGTAGACCAGTTGCCATCCAAGTCTATAGAACTGTAATACTCTTTCTGTCTTCTCTCCCAGCTATTAGGGAGAATAGGAGGAAGGGTATTAGCACGTAAGTGAACGTAATGGATTCGACTAGAATTCGAACTCGGCTCTCCGATTCCTCAATCCGATTACTCCACCGTGTCGCGCTAACCCAGCCATAGCATCATATTTATAATGCCTTCATTTTTTTCCTTACAAATAAATATAAGTTAGATTTTTAATTATTTTATGCGAACTGCCAGAACTTTTTTAAAAACTGTAAATGTTTTATTTTACCATCTACGTGGGAAAAGAATGTTACAGTCGAAGGTATATTTTGATAGATTTTAAGATTTATATCCCAAACTGCAGAAATTAATTACTACCTGAATATCCACTTGATACAACTGTCACCATCGTTTAATTTAGAAAAGACATGAACTCGTCTCATCTTCCCTCAGCTATGAGTATAATAGCAGTGCACTCTAAGCTCTCTAGCCGCAGATGGCAACCAGTCTAGGAGAAAAACAACTCCGAATTCAAAGCTATAGCAATTGTCCATGATCTTCGACTTTCAACAATGAGAATGAGAAGAAGCAAGCAATGTTTGAAACGAGAATCAAATGAAATATTTTAGATGAATTCTAAATATTTTAAGCCTAGCGATGAATAAACGTATCTCATAAATGAACCAATAAATATTTTCTGGGGTGTTTTTCTTGGCATCAGATTTTTACAATTCACCGAAAATTTATTCTTTCGCCTGATTATAGGAATAAAATTATGATTTCGGCGATAAAAAAAATTACTATCAATTACGAATAACTAAATTTCTTAGAAAAGAATTTGGTCATTCACAACAAATTATGCACTTGATCTTGTCGATTTTCTTTTCTGCTATGAATAGAAGCATCTATCGTTTTATCTCTAATTGATATATCACAATTTAATTAAAGGTAAGTCACACATTATGAAATGGACAACGTCCGACAATTATTTTAAGACATTTTTATGTTTATACGTTCTTTTTATAGATACAAATATGCTCTGTTTATAATAAACAGTATTAAACAACATTTACCGGCCTGAATGTCCGAGAAATTTTCATAGAAAATATTCGTCCTCCGACGGGAATCGAACCTGTATCCTATACGGAACCGTCATTTAGTCTGACGTGCCTTTAACTGATTGGGCCAGAGAGGAGCGTTCGGTTAGCAGGGTCGATTTTACTCAAAAATTATAACATAAGAATGATATAACATCACTACAAAAATAGCCATTTTCTTTCAACACTTCTGGTGTCTTATCAAGTGATTGTGTTGATTGCGAAATAAAGAGTTTTTATTGAAAATTCAAATTCAAATAAAACCCCCTCAATAGGGGAAACATTGTTGCGTAACCTATGACGACCAATCAGGATACATGTATATGAAAATGCAAAAACCGTGACAGTATCTTCTAAATACAAACCATTAGTGTATTAAAGTTAATCTTAGATTAAACTAGGAATCAATATGAAATAAAAATGAAGTTCTAATTTCACGGTAATATTAAAAATTACAAACTTCAAATCCTAAATTTAATCGAGCATTAAGCTTAAAATATTACAAAATTATTAAAAAATGGAAAGGAGGAAAATATATACTATTTACATTATTCGGACTATTGTCCCCATGTTTGCCGCCGTATTTATTACAACGTTTCGGCCGTTGTACGCTCCGGCCTTCTTCAGGTAGTTGGAATTTCAGACTGAAGCCTCTCCAAGTTCTCCACTGCCTTAACCGGGTATTGAAATCACACTCTTTGGGTCTTGTCACTGGATCTAACCAACGAATAATGTAAATAGTGTACATAATACCTCATCTCAGAAATATAGACAGATATTGAGGGAAATATATATATATATATATATATATATATATATATATATATATATATATATATATATATATATATATATATATATATTGTTCTTTGCTAAGTGCTAATTTATCCGGTAAATTCGACGCTGATGTAAGAAGTATCATTAAACACTACAAACATTAGATTAATTTTGATTTGGTTTTGAATTTTCAATAAAAAAAATCTTTATTTCGCAGTCAACACTATCACTTGATAGGACACCAGAAATATTGAAAGAAAATGGCTATTTTTGTAGTGATGTTATAACATATTTATGTTATAATTTTTAAATAAATATTATTTGCTCTACTTTGTATTGAGCACTTTTTAAAAAATACTGTTTTTGGTTATCGGAATTTTATTCCTCTATACCAACCCTGTACTCGTATATTTATATATATTAAATGTTTAATCGTTTTAAAATTCTTTTTGCCTTTAATCCTAATTAAGACTCTTTTAATTTCCAACCTGGTGGAAGGTACATTCATTTATTATGTAACCTACTACGATGTTGTCAACTCCATCCAAAACATCGTCGTCCACAATAACCTTGTCCTTCTTTCAGAAAAAGAAAATAATACATATGTCCAGTTCTGTTTTAAACCGCTATAGAGAGGAACCATCGGAATGTGCCTTTGTTTATAATTTATGTTTCTCCTACTGTGAGTTTTATTATCACCGCAAGCTTTTGTTGAATTACTGTGTATGAACATATAGTCCATGTGTTTGCTGTAAATACTGTGTAGTAAACTTTCTGTTTTAAATATGATGTAAAATACTGTATATTCTCGCGTATCATGCAACTTTTGAAGACCTAATTTTGAAACTAATTTTAAGAGGGTCGCATTATACACGATATATAACATTAGCGTATGTACTGCTGGCTCTGGCTATGCCGTTGACCAAACTATATATCCATTAACTGTAGTCAAATTAACTTCAAAATTAGGTCTTCAAGAGTCGCATGATATGCCAGTATATACGGTAACTAAAAAATCCTTATAATCAAAGGAAGCAATGGTAAAAAGTGGAGGATCAGTTTTGTATTGTTCTTTAATATTAAACACATCCCCCATTTCTTGGCCATAGTAGATTCATAGGTAAAATTCTGAAATATCTTTATAGATAATCAAATGAAAAGATGATCAAAAGTGAGGGATCAGTTTTATATTGTTCCTTAGTATTAAACACGTCCCCCATTTCTTGGCTACTGTATGTGCTATCCATTTCTATAATACAGGGCTTAAGTAACTTCCAAAAATATATTCTCATAGGTTGGATTGTTATATTTATCGTATATACCCGCGTATCATGCGACTTTTGAAGGCCTAACTCTGAAGCTAATTTTAAGGGGGCCGCATCATAAATGAGATGTAACATTAGACTGTGTACTGCTAGCCCTGGTTACGCCGTTGACCAAACTATATATTCATTTACTGTTGTCAAATTAACTTCAAAATTAGGTCTTCAAAGGTCGCATGCGAGTATATACGGTATATAAACTCGAAGTCGAAAGGAACCGAATGAAAAGTTTAACAACTGTTAAATTTAAGTTACATTTAGCTACTACTTATTTTAAAGAGTGGGTATTATACACGTGAGATGTTTTTACATTATTCTGTTGCCTAAAGTTAGAAGTAACGTATTATACATGAATAATTAAATGCGTGTTTAAAATCCACTCACATTGTAAACACGGGGTATAGAATTAATTTCAATTCGTTACTAAATTCAACTCGGAACTAATTTCACCTCGGAATTAATTTCAATTCGGAACTAATTTCACCATGGAACTAATTTCAACTCGAAATTTCAATAAATCTGTGAAGTTTTCAAACGAAATTAGAATTTAATTTGTTGACTTTCTTAAATTTTGATCAATAACGGCTTCTTTTGAACAAGAGTATTTATCCAAAAATAAAAATAAAAAACAGCTAAGCAATCTGCTGTTCTTGCTACAAAGAACATTGCATTTTTATTGGATCAGATTTAAATGAATAAAAGTAAATAAAAAAAAAGTACCACTTTTTTTATTTGCAACAAAAAAGAATGAAACTTACAGAAAAAATTAATTCTTAATTGTCTTATCTACTAAGGAATTTTAATGCTAAATTAGAAAATTAACACTAACTCATTGCATTTTGTTTAGGAATTCATGGAAATGGATAACTTTGATTTTAAGTCGAGTTAAAATTAGTTCCGAATTGAAATTAGTTCCGAGTTGAAATTAGTTCCGAATTAAAATTAGTTTCGAATTGAAATTAGTTCCGAGTTGAAATTAGTTCCGAATTGAAATTAGATCTGTCACTCGTAAACTATATTCTAAGGACTATTTCCGTTGGTAATCTTGAATATCTGTTACACTGATCTTATGTATATGACGTCATTTTGATTCAATATACTCATACCACCTTCACAGATATATACACAATATCCAGATTTACATAACTATATGTACGCTTACACAAGTAGGCATATGCACGCAAATATTCAACAGGCTCGTGGAATACGCTTTCTAGAAAAATCAATAAAAATTTGCAACGCAGATATACAGTATAATATATACGAAATTATGAATAAATAAATATATATATATATATATATGCATAGAGACTTATATATCATTTGCACACATATATAAATGTATATCTGTATGTATGTCTTTGTATAAATGTATATATGTGGGTATGTTTGCGTGTGTTTGTATATGCGCCTGTAAACCAATGAACAAATGGATGTGGGTGTATATTCTGAGATAAAGATTTATTGATTGTGTGTGTGTATCGCATTTGATTGGAGTATGAGAACAGGAATATAAAACAAACAGATCCATGGATATGATGAATACGCCATCATTTTTATTAGATCAATAAATCTGAGGCGGTCATTAACTGAATTTTGATCTGAATTTTCCACATATAATGTCCGATCAGTATGATTAATGGACAAACGGGTGCATTGACAAGTAATGAGATAAATATTTGTTATCTAAAACATTTTTTTGTCATTAACCTACGGACTTATTGTTGTATGCTTGAAAAAATAAATAATTAAAAGAAATAATATTAATCTTTATATCGACATACAGAGATGTACAAAGAAATCATTCCATAAAACAAACTCCTATGATATAAAATGTCCCCTATTAATATTTAACCTGTTCTCTATGAAAAGCCGTCTTGGGTAAGACGCTAAACTACATCCGCGTCCTGGGTATGACGATAAACTACGTCCAACAGCAAGGCCTCTGATTAGGAGGTTTTGAGGAGCGTGGAACTACCTCTTAATTGTTGGTTTTCCCAGATCCACCCTGACCCGGGGTGGTAGCACATGTTAGGGTCCCAGCTATGGACAGATACTTAACCCCCCCATCTGGGGTCAAAGCACTATTAAAGTGTAAAAATAGGTTTTAATACTAGCAATTCCTATTTTTGTAAAAAATTATTACCAGCAATACATTTTTGAAGGAAAATTATTACCAGCAATACATTATTGCTATCCATATGTTGAAGATATAAATACCTACAAAAATTCGATAAAAGAAAAGGATATAAGATTTAAAAAATGCCCAAGACAATAAAGCAAAATTTTGTCCGCAAAATTTTTGTGTTATGAGGAAAGATCAAAGTATTTTTTTAATGTAAAAATTTATTTGTCATCATTTATAGAACCCTGGAAATTTTGATGATAAATCTTGTTTTTTCTGGAGTCGACAAGAAATTTAGGCATCGTTTTGTAGTGAGAAATATATTTGGACATTCTTGCAAAATTCAGTTTTCGGATTTTAATGAAGCTTATTTATAAAGGAATTAAATCTTTTATTAAATCGTTCTTTTTTTAAAAGTCTTTGTAAATTTTTTTACATGTTACCCCCCCCCAAAAAAAAAAACACACACACCTTATTTAATTTTATGAAATTTTTTAAAATTCTGTTTTATATTGCTTATTGTTTAGATTTGTTATAAGTCCTCGTAGGATTAAAATCATCAAATATTTTGGTCAAACAGGATCCCCGTTACCGAAAATCTGCTCTGAATCGTAAAATAAAAAATGCGATAAAACTAAGACATTTTTTAATTAGAAAACATTTTAATTGTTTTTATGAATAAAATATTTTATGGGTTATTCCTTTTTCAATGAATAATGAATTTTTGCAAGATTTTTTTTTTAATTTTAATTAGAATAATTTATAAACATTTAAATCTTTAAAAATCCAGTATTAACTTGTAATAGTCAAGTGTTATTGTTATTAGACTAAAACTACTAATTTTAAACGGAAAAGCTCATGTCAATTCAGTATTTTAAAACGAATTTTGAATTTTTGTATGCGTGTATAAACGTGTCGATTTTTGTAAATACGGACGTCCATACACAACAAAAAATAAGACCGGTACCTAACTTTAATATTTATTGATAATTTTCTAACATTTTCTTAACAAGTGGCTTCACTATAAAGCCAAAATACCTAAAATTCAATGAAATATTACACTATTTAAAATATTTAAAACTTTTAAGATTACTGGGTAGTTAAAAAAATTATAAAGAAAAAGGTGTTCATGTTGTATCGTCATATAATTTTTACAGTTATTGCCCCTCTTTGTTAAATTTCCCAAACACCGGGCTGTTAATAAACCATTTAACACATAAAAAAAGACATCACTCTGTCTTAAAAAGGTGTTGTTTTTTTTTTGCAATATGTTAAACTAAAATAAGAAATATTTGCTTCAATTCAGATTAATTAAGCTTTACATCAGCTAATCTTTCTGAAATAGCCAATCAGAAATGAATTATCTACTTTTTAAAGATTTTTTAATGGAGTGAATTATGTTGTGTTGACAGATCTGTCAATATGCACAAATTTATTTGTTTTATTGATAAGTAATAAAAAGAATCCAATCAGTTTAAACTCGTTTTCCTGTCTTGGGTCTGACGAAAAAGTACATCCACGTCCTGGGTAAGACAATAAACTACATCCGATAGTGAGGTCTTTGATCAGAATGTTTTGAAGAGCGTGGAACTACCACTTAATTGCTGGTATTCCCAGGTCCATCCTGACCCGGGGTGGTAGCACCTGTTAGGGTCCCAGCCAGGAGCAAATAGTTAACTCACTCAAACGCGGTCAAAACGCCATGAAAGTATAAAAATAGGTTTTAATACCTGAAATGCTTTTTTGGAAAAATTTTTACCAGTAATATATTTTTGGAAAAAAATATTACCAGCAATACATTTTTGAAAAAAAAATATTACCAGCAATAGATTTTTAGAAAAAAATATTACCAGAAATACAATTTTGAAGAAAAAATATTACCAGTAATAAAAATCTTGTTGGCATTAAATAACCCATTGAGATTGATATGCCGTAAAACAAAGCAAAACAAACAAAACTAAACTCGGTTTGAAATACACCAAAGTATTTTGCTTCTTGGCAATATTTAACCTATTAGTTTGAAATTAAAACTAAAATTAAAGCTTCAAGAAAGTTTTTTTTTAAATGCGTTTAAATGAATTTGAAATTGTTGGTGTAAGATTTTATTATGCAACACAAGAATTGTTTACATTTATAAAAATATATAGCATAGTGTTATATTTTTCCTTTAATTTATTATATATAAATATATTAGGATGAGTTGTAAAACAGATAATCTCAAAAAAGAAACATTAGATTGTAAAATTATTAATTGATGGAAACACATGTGAAATCGCGAAAAAGTTGAACAGAGATCAGAGAACAATGAAAAAGAAATAAAAATGATTGTCTAAATAAAACCCCCAAAAAATGTTTAATGGATGCCAGTTATCAGTTATTTTCTGTTAATTCCCTTCTCCAGGTCCTCCACCGCCTTAACCAGGTATTGAACTCATACTTTTTGGGTCCTGTAACTGGATCTAACTAACGCCTTTATCCACAAAGAGTGTGAGTTCAATACCTGGTTAAGGCGGTGGAGGACCTGGAGAAGGGAATTAACAGGAGATAACTGATAAGTGACAGCCATTAAACACGGCACGTGGAACTAGAACAGTCTACCCCAGTGAGCGAAATAAAGGGTTCAGTTCGACATTCCAAATACCCAAAGAAGGCGGGAGCGTACAACGGCCGAAACATTGTGATAAATATGGCAACAAAGATGAGAACAATAGTCCTGAATAATGTAAGTAGTGTACATAATACCTCATCTCAGAAATATAGACAGATACTAAAAATAAATTATTTCTATATAAAATAATGATTTTTTTCAAAATAAGAATCAGAGTAATCGATTTAGTCTTGTACAGCATACTTATAGTTGCAGAAGAGACTGTTTTTGCTGTCCAGTATAATTAATACAAGGCTACGTTTGCCAATCATGCACATATTGCAAAATTCGATGTGCTAGAACAATTCTTTTCGAAATTAGTAAGCTCGACTTCGACTAAAACTCGATTTTACCTTAATAGTAAATTTTTCGTTTACCAGTGTTATCGCTATCGGGTATATTTTTCAATTTTCTTATTATGAAAGAAAAAGAAACCTTAAATGTCAATCAGATTGATGTTGAATAATTTATAACATAGCTTTGTCTAATCGGAGGATACATCTCGCAAGTTCGGTATGGTTAAATGAAAATACAACAGTTCGCTAATTAGCGCTCACGTGACCAACTAAATATACGCTTTGCATGTGGCTTTGCTTCCGGAATGCATAAATATAAAGTGAACAGCAAATATTTCCAAAGAAGATTGTGTAAGGAGGGGGGCGCCTTATAATCCTTATTGGAAGTGGTCAGACGATTTGAAATAAGGAAACCTTGATTTGATTCGTTTTCTTTTACGGCATATCAACCTCAATGGGTTATTTAATGCCGACAAGATTTTTATTGCTGGTATTAGGTTGGTGCAAAAATAATATCGTTTTTTGACGTTAAAAACTACGTCAAAAAACGATATTATTTTTGCACCAACCTAATAATATTTTTTTTCCAAAAATTATTTCTGGTAATATTTTTTCCAAAAATGTATTGCTGGTAATATTTTTTTAAAATGTATTGCCGATAATAATTTTTTTTCGAAAATGTATTGCTAGTATTAAAATGACACATTTTGACCCCAGTTTGAGTGTTAAATATTTGCACATAGCTGGGATCCTAACAGGTGGTACCACCCCTGGTCATGGTGGACCTGGGAGCACC